>APFE031483750.1:0-13157 GCA_000404065.3 Pinus taeda | reverse complement strand
CCTTGTACTGTAACTTCAACAATTTTTTATACTTGTACTCCCTCATAGATCCAGTATATTCAATAGTCTAGTTAAAAATAGAGAGTGGATTATTTCCCTTAGTTTTGTCATGTTGATGTTTTAGAAAGAAAGGAAAAACCAAATATTTAAGCAAAAGAAAGAAAGGATGAAGTCACGGTCTACATCAAAGTGCAACATGGGGGTTACATTACTCCTACTCAAACTCACAATGAAATGCTGAGGTGCCCAATGTATTACCATGAAAACCTACAACTCCCTTACTTTCAGTATCTGTGAACATAGGATTAGTTTGTTGAACTGTATGTCTGTGACCTCAAAAGTGTTTTGAAGATTTAAATTATCAGTAAGGAAAGAATGATTTTAATCATACTTTTCATATGGTTGATCTTATTCCTCTACCTTTGCATGTTGTATATGTACTTGTATGTTTCTTTGGTAGATATTTCTCCTCCATGGGAAAGACTGCCCCAAGAATGCCTATTTTCCCTCTTAGATAAAGCAATATCTGTGTGATAGAGATGAGATCTATAATTTTCCCATTTGACATTGAGCTCCATCAGAAGAGCCAAATTTTCAACTTGTGGCCAATTGGAAGAGGAGGAAATGACATATTGTTGGCAGCAAATATCAGCAAGAGTGAACAACTCATGCCCGTGAAGAAACTGGATGATTGGGGGAGGAAGAATGTGATTCCCAACTAGTCCAATGATTGCATCAAGGCCAATGCGAATTATGTCGCCATGTCTAACCATCCATATTATATATCCCTTTATCCAAGGCTTAGATTTCATCAAGCTATTTCAAATTAAAGACACATTATTCTTAACCAGAGCCCCAACTAGGATCCAGTTTTCTAGGGTAGCATGATTGAGATATTTTTAATGATGATCTTTTACTAAATACCAAGGCACTTGAGGGCCTTCCATAGATTGTTTGTGAGAACTACCAGATTGAAAGTCTGAGTGTGTTTGATGCCCCAACCTCCATCAATGGCCTTGCAAAATGAGTCTAGTTTAGATAGGTGATGCATATTTTTGTAACTAGACCCAACCCATATGGAATCTATGATGGTGGAGGTGATCTTGTGAATAATTGACATTGGAAAATGAAACAAATGCATCCAGTAGAGAATGATACCTTGTAGAACTACCTTTATCATGGCCATCCTATTGTCTAAAGAGAGCCATCTATTTTCGCATAACCACAGTTTATTTTCAAAATTTTGAGTGAGCCAATGCAAAAACCTCTTATCATAGTTATTGGTCTTCAACAAAAGGCCTGACTCTAATCCCAAATGGTTCTACAACTTCTTTAGTCTCCCCATCCTCCACACAGTGGAGAAATAACAGATTGTTGGTAGCCAATATCAGCAAGAGTGAATAGCTCATGCCCTTGAAGAAACTGGATGATTGGGGGAGAAAGAGTGAATAGCTCATGCTCTATTGCTTCATACTATTCATTGGGTGTGCCCAGATCAATGGATGGATAACGAGTTGCTTCAATGGTTTCATAAAATCATGTATGGAGATTAGACCACACACCAACACAAGAGGATATATATTTATAATTGATTCCGTTCTTTTTCATAGTTAATCCATTTCTGGGGTGATACAGATTAATAAAAGTATTTTTTTCCTAAAAGAAGGCCCTTTTGACTATTAGCAGCTCAAGACCCGGTGATTCAACAATATTTAGGTTTTCCACATCTATATCTGTTGAGATAGGGAGGTATCCATTTCTGTATTTTTATATAAGGGAGGAGATGAAGCCGAAGACCTTAGGTTTGGATATAGGTTGGAATATTTGCCTTTGGAAATGTGTCAATGTTGACCTGCCATATGTATGATAATATAATCTACATTATTCTCCATTATGCTATGTCTATGTGGCATTGATTGGGAGTCCATTCCAAGGATTATCTTTCCAAGAGCCATTAGAATAGTGTCCTTTATTCTGCAATTATGGATGGGAGTTTACTGGGCTTCAGCAAAAGGCCTAACTCCAATCCCAAATAGTGATACAATTCTTTTAGTCTCCCCATCCTCCACACTGTGGATAAATGATAGATTGTTGGCAGCCAATATCAGCAAGAGTGAACAACTCATGCCCGTGAAGAAACTAGATGATTGGGGGAGCAAGAGTGAACAAATCATGCTCTATTGCTTCATAGTAGTCATTGGAGGTGCCTGGATCAATCGATGGATAATGAGTTGCTTCAATGGTTTCATAAAATCACAAATAAATCAGCCATAGATACTAAGGATAGTAGGTTGGTGAGACAGTGCACCCTCTCCTGTTCTACTGTGCCTTGGCCCACTTCCATGATGTCACTATAACATACCTACTCTAGTCAGTTCTAGTCTGGGATTGTCTATCAGTTTTATCAAACAGTAGTGACCCTTTAGATGATTATCAGGCATGTTATAGTCATGTTTGACGATTCGCTAGAGAACAATTCTCAAATATTGGCATCTTCATGGTAATTGGAAATTTGGATTTAACGGTAATAGCTTCTTTTCTACTAAAGAGATAGAGTAGTGCTTTTTATCTTACATATTGATATATCTATTTTTCCCCTTTCTAGGGTCCACTTGTTGTGCTTTCCCCTTTGCACATCTTTTTTTCCCGCATTTTCCTTTGGCACCTATTCTAAATGACAACAGACAAGTGATGCTATTCTAAATGAAAAGAGACAAGTGATTTTTTTCATTGACAATGATCTGCATGATTGTTGTGCACTATTCAATTTTGCGATTATCTTTAATGCTTGCACCTGTAAGCTTTACTGAGATGACAACTAAATTGATTATATAGTTGTTTGTCTTAGTGCCTGCATTTATGAAATTTACTCGGTTGGTAACTGTAGTAATGCTAGAGATGTTGCCTTCCTTCCCATGCTTTTCAGCTTTGTTTGGACAATAACATTACTACATTAATAGCTAGTTTGTAAACTGAGTCCATCTTAAAGGAATTCATAATGGATCAAATCATGGTGTTGGTGTTAAAAATGCTTTGTTTGATCATTTCTCTAATTTTTTTGCACATGATGAGTGAAATTTTTATTGGAGAGCACATGTGGATATTAGCCTTGGTATAAGACAACAAATTATACTTTTATTTTTCATTTACACTCTATCTATTACTAGAAGAATGGTTGGTTGGGGTCATGTATTGAGCTTGGATCCCACACCAACACAAGAGGATATATTTTTGTACTTGATGCCCTTGTTTTTCCTAGTCAATCCAATTATGGGGTGATCCAGATTAATAAAAGTATTTTTCTCCTAAAAGAAGGCCCTTTTGATTGTTGGCAACTCAAGACCCAACGATTCATCATTATTTAGGTTTTCCACATTTGTATGTATTGAGATAGGGGAAGTATCCATTTCTATATTTTTATATAAGGGAGGAGATGAACCCAAAGACCTTAGGTCTAGATATAGATTGGAATATTTGCCTTTGGAAATGTGTCAGTGTTGACCTACCAGATGACTGACAATATAATCTACATTATTCTCCATTATTCTATGTCTATGTGGCACCGATTGGGAGTCCATTCCAAGGATTATCTTTCCAAGAGCCATTTAACTATTGTCCTTTATTCTACAATTATGGATGGGAGCTTACTGGGCTTCAACAAAAGACCCGACTCTAATCCCAAATAGTTCTACAATTTTTTTAGTCTCCCCCTCCTCCACATGGTGGAAAAATGACAAATTGTTGGCAACCAATATCAGCAAGAGTGAATAGCTCATGCCCGTGAAGAAACTAGATGATTGGGGGAGCAAGAGTGAACAACTCATGCTCTATTGATTCATAGTATTCATTGGAGGTGCCTCGATCAATGTATAGATAATGGGTTGCTTCAATGGTTTCATAAAATCATGTATTGAGCTTGGACCCCACACCAACACAAGAGGATATATTTTTATACTTGATGCCCTTCTTTTCCTAGTCAATCAAATTTTGATGTGATCCAGATTAATAAAAGTCTTTTTCCCTGAAAGAAGGCCCTTTTGACTGTTGGCAACTCAAGACCCAACGATTCATCATTATTTAGGTTTTCCACATCTGTATCTATTGAGATAGGGGAAGTATCCATTTCTATATTTTTATATAAGGGAGGAGATGAAGCTGAAGACCTCAAGTCTGCATATAGATTGGAATATTTGCCTTTGGAAATGTATCAGTGTTGACCTGCCATATGAATGATAATACAATATATATTATTCTCCATTATGCTATGTCTATGTGGCACTGATTGGGAGTCCATTGCAAGGATTATCTTTCCAAGAGCCATTTGACTAGTGTCCTTTATCTTGCAATTATGGATGGGAGCCTCCTTAAGCACAAACACATGCAGTTCATTTGAGGAATCCTGAGGGGTGTGTTCCATATTATATAAAGTAGGAACCTCATTGAAACCAGGAGGCATTCCATTCCTTTTGATATGATCCCCACAAAATCTGAGTGAACATTCTGATATTAGATGTCTAGTATTATGGCATCCCAAACATCTAATTGGGATTACCTAGTAATCCACTTGTTGTTTGATTGAGTGAGGACCATATAACATGTGAAGAGTTTCTAGCGTACCTCCTTTGTAATTGAATCCAATAAAAAAGTAGGCAACCCATTTGTCCAATGGTCAACATACTTTCCCATTGTAACAAATACCTCAACGAGTTAAAACTCAATCCATGGACCATTGAAGAGTGAGATCCAACATTTAGTATTTTAATGAGAATATATGAAATACACCAACCTTATCTATGCATTCACAAGAAACATCTGATAAACACCTTTGGCAACTAGCCTTTAGTTTTTACTAGAGATGCATGAGAATATATGAAATACAGTAACCTTATCTTATGCATTCATAAGCAGCATCTGACAAACACATTTGGCATCTAGCCTTTAGTTTTTACTAGAGATGCATGAAGCATTATATAAACACAATGCAATATTTTGGGAAGTCCATTCAAATCTGGAACATTACTATGGATGCCAAGTCAAGCATTGATTTTAGACCTTGCATCCACATTTCATGGATTGTTGTAGTAGTGATATAAAAATGGACTAGGTCAGTTATATCATATATGTCAAAGGTAGTTCAACTTGATGTATGAAACTACCATTTAAGTTATAAACCTGACTAAATGGTCCAAACCTGAAACTATGACCCTTCCTTTCAAATTGCATGTGCTACCAATTAATCATAGTTAAATGGTTTTAGATTCAATATGAGAGTAATATTATGGAGGAGCTATTAGGTTTGGAAAGTCACCATAGAACAAAGTCTAGCGGGTTAATCTCCTAAAACAGGGTGTTAACATAGTATCCCCAGAGGTACATTTTGCATTTGGATAACCCCTAGGCTGGTATCTTTCTATGAGGAAGAAAAAACATGGAAAATGTTTGGTTAGGTTGGAATACAACTTGTCAATTTGGTCTAGCTTGAGTGATTAAAATAGAAGGTTGTTAGGCTCTCCACCATTTCGTGGATTGATATAGTGATGAGACAAAAGAGGCTCTCTCTTGAGACTTAACTAGGTGATTCATAACAGTTGTGGTGTTGGTGCCTTAACTTAGCCAGAAAATGCCAAAACTCTATTGATGAACAAAATTTATTACTGAATCTACCTCAAAGTATGCCATAGTCACTGAATATGACATGCATGGTTTTACCAAGAAGGTCCTAAACTTTCGAACAATGAAACTTTACATTGGTATCCTCGCAGTAGCTGTATTGGTCTTATTACTATTACACCACTTTTAATATGGGTCTTCAAAACAGAGAATCATCATTACACTTTGTTGATTTGTGTTACAAAGAAACATAGCACACAATATATTTCTTTTGGCATGCAATGTTGTTATTTGTAGTTTTCTTGTATTTGTGCCACATGTAAAGCTAACATGCCTTAAATTTCCTTCACCTTGCAATATTTTTATTGGAAACATGCTTGTGTTTGGTCTAGAAACTATGCTAGATGTCTTTTTCTTTGCAATATTGTAGTTGTCAATTTGGTTGTTTATGATAAAAGGAAATCTAGCAAGTGTTATATTTCCTTCACCTTGGCAATGTTATTGGAAATGTTGTGCTTGTGTTTGGGCTAGAAGTTGTGCTAGATTTCTTTTGCTATGCAATATTGTTGTTTTCAATTTGGTTGTTAATTATAGAAGGAAATCTAACATGTGTTAGATTTCCTTCGCCTTGGTAATGTGATTTTGTTTGTGTTAGAAGGAAATATAGCATGCACTAGATTTCTTCTAGCATGAGATGTTTTTTTTAGTAGTATGATTGTATTTATGCTACATGTAAAGGTAGCATGCGTTAAATTTATTTTACCTTGCGACGTTGTTATTGGAAATGTGATTGTGTTTCTGATAGACGTTGTTGGATTTTGTTGGATTTTGTTTTCCCTACAATGTTATTGTTGGCAATGTGCTTTTGTTTGTGCTAGAAGTAAATCAAGCATATGCTAGATATCTTTCACGCTGCAATGTTGTTTTTGGCAATGTGATTGTGTTTGTGCTAGAATAAACTCTAGAATGTGTAAGATTTCTTTTACTTTGAAATGTTTTTGTGAGTAATATGCTTCTATTTACATTAGAAGGAACTTTAGCATGTGGTGGATTTCCTTCTCCTTAGAATATTCTTATTGACAATGTGCTTGTTTGTCCTAGAAGGAAATCTAGCATGTGCTAGATTTATTTGACCATGTAATGTTGCTTCTATCAATATGCTTATGTTTTTAGTAGAAGGAATGATATTGATTGTTAGCTTTCATTTGAGGAAACAATATTTGATTACATATAATATTACTGCCATACTATTTTAGTTTTTGCATCTATATTAATGTTTTGTAAGTTGTGTATTTTTGCAAAAATATAAAGTCACACTTTACATGGTTCAACCTTTTAATTACAAGTTACGATTTAATTGTTGTTACAAAATTGATACAAGCTACAATGGAAAATATAATTTTGGCAAAAGGGGACTATGTTGATCTCCTTATTAATGATCAAGTAATTAGGCTAGGAAGGGTCAAATCTGCAGAGTCTGGAACTTATTATGTTGGAGAAACGATTAATGTTGGTTATGTTACAATTTTGATAACTGATGTAACTCAAACACATTTGATTGATGGGGATGTTAATGAAGGAACATACATCCATGGAAGATAATGGATTTGAGACACAAGATAGGTAAATAAAAATATTGAAGCATGTGTTATATATTATTGATAGCATAATAAAAGTTTTTTTTGAGTAAATACTAACCTTATTTACATTCGTTTATAGGTGCAAATGTTTCTTCCACATTTTCTATTGGAGCCAAGGTATATCTTCTACAACATGGAGTGAAGGTGGCTGAGGGCTTCATATTCAATATAGAGCTTGGGCATAAAGTGCATGGAAAGATGGTAAAGAAAGGAACCATAGTGGTTAAAATTGAGAAGGTGTTAAAACATAATTCTCCTCTACCACATCCAACAGGATTTGAGCTTATACTTAGGGGTACATTAGAATCTTATGAAATTTGCCTAGAATCAGATTTAGAGCCTCATTGTCATGATCATGCCACAAATATCCCCCAAAATAGGGTTAGATTCATATGTAAAAAGGTTTCTCTTACACATGAATGCATGGGAACAAGCATGTGCATTGCCAAAGGAATGTTAGTTAATGTCCACAAGGATGACATTGTTGAGGGTGAAACACTAAGTGAAATGGATTTTGGTGTTTTTCTAGAAGAGATAGATGGAAATTGTGAGATATGCAGAACTAGGGATAAGTCTATACAATGTTTGGTTAGATGGCCAATAAATAAGTTGGTGGATAGCAAAGGTGTGATATTAAGGGTCAAGGAAAAGTTCAAGGAGCCACCTAAGGAAATGGTGATATGGGATGTTATAGAGGACACAAATCCCTTAAACAATTGGGATGGGTTCTTTTGTAATGAAAAAGATAGAAACCTAATTGATATGCATGTAACAAGGCCATATAAAAGGATTAAATGAGTTATGGATACAAAAGAAATTTCAAAATGCCAAAAAAAAATAGATAAAGAGAAAGAAATTTGAGTTTTGGCAGCAGATGTATGTTGTAGAAACGATTATCTCCAACATGCGGATAGGAAGGCGATTGCAAGTGATGGAAGGGATATGAGACAAATAAATAAAAATAGTATTGGAGAATTTGTCTTGAAGTCACTCATGTCAAACACAGTTATGTCAAAGGGCCATGGCCATGGCCTACCACCTATTGCTAGAAACGTAAAGGACATGAGATTTAATGGGAATATTATTTGTAAGAAAGCATGCTATAAGATACATAAAATTCCTCAAAGAACATTCTACAACTACCAGCATTATTTCCAACATGGATAGATCAAATCTATTTATGGTAACACTAACACATGCAAAGCACGAGCTCACACAGTGGCATCCATAGAAATATTGCACAAAATTGTTATGGATAATTCAGATTTTTCACCAAGCCAAACACGTCAAGTTGAAGAAGATGGAACATCTACTACTTTAGGATTGATTCCTTCGGCTTACAAACAAAATTCTTTGTTGAAAGAGATCAATGAGTCTCTTCAAATGCTCAATTACCGATCAATATCACAGTCAACAATGAGCAAGATTTGGAATAATAAGTTTCGAGATGTGGCATTTTCAAAGAACACCAACTTCAGTAAATGCAGTGAATGTATTGTGTTGAAAGCACAAACAAAGTCAGCAACTACAAAAGAGTTAGAAGAAAAGGCACAGGGTAGGTTGAAGAAACATAACAAGATTGTTATGTGTGGAAGATATTTCTACTATGCCCATAGAATTATGTTAGAGCAGTTTCCAAAGGAGTACTTGAGCATTATCCATGATAAAATGGACAAAACAAATACTTCAATCCCAAGGCTATGTGTCAAACTAAAATCTATTATAGGAACAAATTTAGGTTTTTCATTGGCAGGTATGCTTACACATGGGCATAAGGCAGGAGGTTTTTGTCATTTCTCCTTACCATTTATCCATGTGGAATCACAATTTACTATTACATCCCTTGCAAAGTGCTTAAGGTACCTTGGAGACCCACAAATGGATATGTATGGTGATCTACTTTATGAAAGTGGAATTTCAAGAAACCCATTTACAAATGCGTTACTTGACACCTCTATTTACTCAAAATGTCAAGGGTACAAGGATGATTTTATATCTCATGGAAGTTCAGAAAGTCAAAATGTTGATTTTAAACATCTTCCTCCACATTTGTTGTTACAGTTGGACAATGCAACAAGTGATAATAAGAATCACTATCTTTTCATGTTTCTATTACTTTTAACTGCACTTGGTGTCTTCATCACTATTGAGGTTGGGTTCTTTCCTGTGGGGAACACCCATGAAGGCATAGATGGAACCTACAGAAGAATGTTTTCCAACATAAAAAGTAAAGATATTTATTCTTTACCCTCGATCGGGGTGTTTTTGGCAGTGGGAAGAGCATTTAAGTTAATGCAGGTGCAAGTGGTTCTCAAGATAGTGGAGGGTCAGGTAATGATAGGCCGAACAATCAAAGAAGATCACACTCCAAGGTGGAGCAAGAAAAGATTGGAGATGAAGGGAGGCGGAGGTGACCGGGCGTCTGACAAGGGAGGTGAGGTTGCAGGTATGAACGAAGAGTGAAAGGACTAGAGCGATAATCGAATGAACAAGTGGCAAGGAAGACATGCAAACATCGTAGGCGGAAATCGGAGGGCGAGGGTGGCACGAAGGAGGATAGAAGTGAAGGGAAGAGCGAGTAGCCTGGGAAAGGAAGAGTGTGGTGAGGGAGAGCATCGACTGGAAGAGAAGGCAACACAATCTGGATTCCAGGGAGATCGGAGCAGAGAAGATGGGGAGAATGGAAACCAGAAGGAGAGCGAGAAGTGAGGAGACTGCCACCACCAGGGAATGCAGCAACTGGGAAAAGAAGGGAAAAGGCGTGGCGAATGAAGAAGTAGGCGGGGAGACTGTTATGGTCCCGGACGACTCAGAGGACGAAGTCGAAATGTTTGATTCAGATGAGGAAAACCGATAGTGTTCATGAGCTAAATGCAGAAGGAGCGAGGAATATGAGACAGAGGATAGTCAGGGGATCCGGGAGGGCGAAGTTTGGCAGGGCCGCGAGCGAGGGGGAGCTAGAGAAGTTGGTTGCACGTCGGGTATCGGAAATCAAGGAGCGGGAGGAGAATTTAGAAGAAAAAGAGGCAGGGGAGGCCGGAGGGGCCAGCGAGGTCGGGGTAGGGGAAGAGCAGGCACCAATCTATGGTGGAAAAACCAAAAGAACTGTGGGGAAGAAAGTCCAGTTTGCAGAAATTGCCTACTATGAGAATACCAACAAAGATGTCAGGAGGATAATTCAGCAAATGGAGGAGGAGGCTATTCAGGGACAATCTGACCCTGAGATGGAGGATTGGGTTTACCGCCTCCCAGACCTTGGTAATACGAGAGACCACATGACCCTATATAGACAAGCGTTGCACATTTATTGGGTCATGAAGAGACTACTCGCCAAGGCAATGGAACAAGTAGCCATGGAAATGGCGGAACTGTCTCAAGGGATTCCAAATCTCAAGAAGGAGCTCAGGAATATCCAGATTACGTTGTTGATGCAGGACAAGAAGATGGATGGAATATAGCAGCAGCTAAAGCAATGCCACCCCAACATCAAGAAGGAAATGGAGCAGCAGCCAAGAAAGGAGGCGTAGTTTCGGTAGCATTTATCTCATTTTTGTTTTTATGAAGATAGTAGATAACAGTTTAGACACTGAAGTTTTTTGTGATAGGTATAGAATTAAGATAAGAAAAATTTGCAGCCTCTATGATTTTATAGTTTATTTAGCATGGACAAGTAGGCTTAAAACATTCTATTTTTGGATGGCAGTAAAAGACCTAAGGTGGCCAATATACCCGATTTCCCTTCGGGGCAGGTTGATGCCACTACGTATATGTAATGGCTTTTGATTTGCAGTAATAGAATAAAAAAGGTCCCTCCACAGTTTACAAAGAAAAAAGATATTTATTCTTTACCTAAAATGATGGATACATATTGCACAATTGAAGAAAATTGAATGTTTCCACCTACACTTATTGACAAGGTCTATGACTTCAAAAGTTTCCTTAATGGATACATCAAGGAGGGAAAAAAGGAACTAGTTAGACATCTTAATGTCCAATACTTCCAATTTCATATACTCAAGGATGTTCCAGTACTAAGGTACAAAGAACCAATTAGAGATATCGAGTGGTCAGAACAAGTTGAGTTATGGAATATAAATGATGAAGGCCGACCTCTAATTCCCATAGGGAAGCCATATTTCTTAGCTTCCAAACAGAATGACGTCTATTTAAAAGAACTAAAGGAAGGGATAACATCATAGATAAACATGTGGAAAGACACTATTGGGAATGAGGATTCACCAATTGTTATAGAGGAATGGAAAAATAAAGTAGTGTATTGGGAAAAAGTTCTTGATACATTAGATGGAATCTATAATGATCATAGAATAAAAAATGGAAGTGATTCATCTTCTGAGGATTTCTGGCCCAAGGCAGGGCACACTGTTGATGTTGATCGTAATGCACTCCAAGTAATCTCAAGTACTAGGGATGGAGATTTTGATAATGTGATAGATGAAGCAACATATGTTGGACCCAAATGCAATAAGCCAAAACCAACTTTCAATATGATGATTGATGTTGAGAAAGGAAAGATGTTGCTAGTTAGATGAGGAAATCAAGATGTAGGAGAGATGATTTGGATGGCAAAATCCATCTCAAATATATTTAGGGATAATGAAAGTGAGAATATTCATGTAAAGGTTGACTGGTGGAAGTGCATGTCAGTGAAATACAATGGAAATTTTTTAGAGCAATATTGGGTACCAAATCTTGATGACACGGAACTTGGCTCTATTCCAATTAATACCATAGTGTGGGCATGGATGCCAAGGAAAGAACATTGCAAGAAGAACAAGATAAATAAATATGGTGTAGAAGCCATTCTTGATCTGCTTGAGCAAATATCTTAAGAGTAGGTTTATATGATTCATGAATGTAATTTTTTTCAAGGATATATTAATATACATCCAGGCTTGCTTTTCCATATTTGTTGTATATCAAATATTCACTTCATATTCTTTTTGAAGGAGTTTTATATTATTTAATATTTCAATGTAATCATATTTTATACAAATTACATGACAATGCCATAAAATATTTAAGTTTTCAAAGCTTTATTTGAACAACATGACCTCTCACCATATCAAATATGCATAATCAAATTCAATAATGCACTTAAAAGCATCTTCTAAACGTGGTTAAAACCCTCAGAGAGGGAAACAGTCCACGGCCTGCGCCAACGTGGCTACTACAGGCAATTTATTAATAAAAGAATGAAAATTTACATAAGCTTCTCTCATGCACGGTTAACCTACAAATGACCCTCCATGCGCTTTAAATAGAATTCATGGACCAATCGGGTGTCAAGCCACGGATCAAGTGTCGGTATTACCGAGGAGAGAATGAACCGTCGGATCACTACATATCGTGACCGTCGGATTGTAAGTTACAAAATGTACAACGGTAAAGAAACACACTTTACCTAACTCTAACCTAACTCTATACTAGACCAATTTGACTTAACTATTCCTATGTGTCGGAATATCCTAACATCCCCCCTTAAGAACAACTTGGGATAGGATTGAAGGATTTACAAATATGACACAATAGGAGAAGGAAGGAGGCACTAGAGCCTATCCCCCCTTAGTGACAACTTCCTGAACTCCAAGCATATATCGAAGTTTAGTGAACTTCGCCTCTGTGAGAGCCTTTGTGAAGATGTCTGCAACCTAATCATTTGTTGAACAATATTGCACTTCAAGAACATGGTCATGAATGAGTTTTCTGATGAAGCGCATGTGTAGTTCAATGTGTTTGCTGCGCTGATGCTGGACTGGATCTTTGCATAGCTGAATGGCACTTTGATTATCACACCAAAGTGTGGTTGGATGCTGCTGCTCAAAGCCAAATTCTGATAGGATCTGACGAGCCACAAGGCTTCCTTACTAGCTTCCACGGCACCACGAT
>APFE031483744.1:0-10879 GCA_000404065.3 Pinus taeda | reverse complement strand
GAGTGTTTTTGTATGACGGTTGAGTTGAGTTTGCCATACTTACAAGCCTTATTGTTTGTTTGTTGGTTGATGGTGTTGCTTCAGTTTGAAGCCTTTGAAGGTTTTTTGGGATAAGTTGATAGCGTTTGCCACCCTTGTGCCTCTGCAAGAATCCTACCATAGAGATCGATTGACCTCATTGAGGTTTCATGGCTCTCATCTTCACAATTTTGGTACTTCAGCATTTCATACTTTTTCATTGGAGCAGACTTATGGGATCTACATTTTCAGCTCCATGATAATTTAAGCATTGGCATCTTTCTCTAATTGGAGGGGGGGGGGGTTTCTCTCTTTCTTCGCTTATGAGAGTTTGTACATGGGTACTTAATCAAGCCTAGTTGTTGGGACTCATTCTTTGTTTTCTTTTTTCTTTAGTTACTCCTTATGTTTCACTTGGTGGGAGGGGGGAGGGTGGTGTTGAAGTTTGTATTTTCATATGCTTCATTTCCCTATGAGCTAAGTATGGTGAGTTATAAGTTCACATAAAAGCTTGCATCTGCCCAATTGTGGTAGTTATCCTTATTCGACAAAAGAACTCATCTAATATTATATAATAGAGATTTTCTATATACTTTTACACAAATTTATGAGTAATTCAATACTCTTACACCATTCCTCTTTGATTTTTTCTTTTTTAACTAAACTTTAAGAAAAATCCCCTCAAAATCCCCAATTTAAAAAACCTCAAACTTTGTCCTTTATAATAAAAAATAAAAATCTTAACCGATTACTTACATTAAATAAAACTGGTTTATATATTGTATATTTGTCATATACATGATATATCCCAAATTTAAAAAACCTCAAACTTTATCTTTTATAATAAGAAATAAAAATCTTAATCAATTACTTACATTAAATAAAACTTGTTTATATATTGTATATTTGTCATAGACCTCATATATATATGTATGACTCCACAGTAAACGTGTTTGTTACGTCTGGACTTGGAACTCCAAATAGTGATGTGCATCGTATTAAAGTGATACTTTAAAGTGTTCTGGCGATATGGGTGGGATAAAAGATTCCTGGAAGCCCGAAAATGCCGCATTAATTGCAATGTACGTTGGTAGATGGAACGTCTAACCATAGATAGCTCCATGTTCACGAAGTTGTCCAACACCGTTTTTCATCTTTTTCACTAGATATTTTCACTCAAACTTCTTTTGAAATGATAATGGTATTTAATGGGAATGGTTTTACGTTTTTGAGAATTTTTTAACATATATTTTTTTAATAAGTTTAGAATTTGGTAAGAATTTTTGGAGTTACACATTTAATTGGTATACTTTTCACTATCCAAGTTTCCCGATATTGAATTTATATATAATTAAAAATCTATTTTAAATAACAAAATTAAATTTGGTATAAAAAAATTTACTTATTCTAATTAAAAATTTAAAATTTAACATATTTAAACCACACTCTTATAATTGTAATTAATGAATGATTTAAACTACAGTAAATAATTTTATAATATTGGTAGTAATCATACATTAAAGAATAAGAATTATAATTGGTGAGACATGTGATATTAGATCATTTATGTTGCTAATTCAAAATATTGTTAAAAAAATCATAATATTGTATCGCAACTTATTGTAAGCTAAAAAAAATATAATAGTTTTTATTGTAAAGTAAAAATAATAAAATTAAATTAAAGTTACTCTAGTTTATTTTTATTTAAATTAAATTAAATTAAAGTGCAACCATGCATATAGATAGATTGTGCTTGAGAAATCGGATTTGATGTGGTTCCGCGGGCTTACTGGAGTCACAAGGTCCTGACATAACCAACAGTGGACGTTGAAGTGCCTCAACTCCCTAGTATGTCCTGAAACTTTCTAGAATTGTAGAATCATAATTTGAAGCTTGAACTAGATCATTCATGGTTTGAGGATGGTTATTGTTGTTGATTTCAAAATTTCTCTTGGGATGGAAACCATCTCTGTCACAGGTTTCACAAGAATTCTCAGCTTCAGCAAGTTGACTTGAAGATTTGTCTTCATGCAAGAGAAGAGATGACAAGGGATGGTAAGGAAACTTTGTGATTAGATTTTTTTCAAATTTATCATGGACCTCCTCACCATTCTGTGTCAATTGAGGAGATAACTCATCGGATGAAGAAACAAGATAACGTGGAGTATCTCTGATGCATGTGGATGCGTTGTGAATGGTAGGACACACAGGCAAGTGAGGTCAAGAGGAAGTTTCGATATCAATGTCTTCTTTGACCAGAGCGCATTATAGATCTGAGTCATATTCTTCATGAGAAAACTAAAGATCAAATGATGTGCTTGGCCATTCAATCATAGAATATGGAAGCATGGGAGTGATGACTACCTAAGATTGGGGGTTGATTAAAAGAATTAATTGTACAGGATGTTCCACCAAGATTAGCAAATTAAGAACCATTCAAGAATGGAAGCTCATTGTTTTAATGTGCACAATTTTGAATCAGAGAGGGAAGATTGATAGTGTTCTCATCTTTATGCTCCTCTGCATGTGTAATGTGACTTCCTTGCGCCTAATTGCAATTTGAGCTAGTAGCTTGAAATCAAGATAATGCGAACAACTAGCTAGTGAAGTGGATTGATCAAGTGAGTCATGGTACAAGGAGTCATGGCTTGTATATGATGGAGGATGGAAAAGATGCAGTTCAGATTTGAGACCTGAGTTATGAATGGTGATGTCGTCTTGCGGAATGGAGGATTGAGTCTTCGCTATAGGCTTCCTAAGCATTCCGGGGCTTCCTCCATAGAAGTGGGAGACAAATGAGAAGATGGGTTGGGGACATGCTGTGCAGATTTCTCAGATTTTCAATCACTGTAAGGGGGCACCCACTGTGAAGATTTCTCATCTTTGTAATCACTAGAAGGGGGTACTCACATCAGGACTTGAAAGGGAGGAGGACCAGGAACAAATGGGCCGTTGGGCTCCTCCTCTACAATTTGATGTGCCTCTTGATCCGCATGAGTAGGGGAGGAAGGGAAATTAGGTGGTTCACCATATTGAGAACTATGAACCAAACATTTAAACTCTTCTATCAAGAAGTCAAAGTTCACAAGTTATTTAGTAATTTCACAACAAAGGTGAAGGAAGCGATCAACAAAGTCCTCAGCTGATTCGTCAAACTCCATACTTAAACAGAATACTTTTCACGGAAATATCAGTGGCTATACTCATCGAACATTTTAATCATCATTTCAGTAAGCTAACCAAATGAATCAATAGAGGCAAAGGGTAATGTGTAACACTAGCATTGAGCACAACCTTCGAATGTGAGGATGAGTAATATAGTACAGACATCTTCGTACTCTATCTTGTGGCATAGGAAAAAACTTATAACTTGGCACACATGTGCATGAAAAGATGGTTCATCCTCACCACTGAAATTTAACTTTGACAGGTCATGGATAACTTCCACACAGATGGTACATTCAAACTTTGTAGAAAGACATCCTAGGATTATGATGTCAAGAAGAGCCATTTTTAAAAAAGATATTCAAACCAGACTCTACAAGATCAACCTATTGTCTGGCCCTCCTTCTAGTGCCATTTTGTTGATGGTGTTGGACCCGCCAACAAAGGGGATCTCCCCAATGTGAAGTCCCAACTAGAATTCACACTGTTTGGTGTAGGAGTCCCATTCGGTATGGAGGCCTAGTTGCCATATACTTACAGATCTTCCTTGGCTCGAGCTGTCATCACATTAGAGTGCTACATTGGAATCTTCAAATAGCAAGGCACCTGTACCTGGTGAGTGCATACTATAACTATGTCGCGGTTTTCTTACTACAAAGGGGGAGAGTAAAGTGAGCCTCTAAATGACAGGTAGTAGTACCACCCAGGAAGAGACACACATGAACTAGAAAGGTTTATCCAACACCCAACAGAATAGTACACAACAGATGCGGTAGTTGTTAAAACCGAGGTGAAGGGGACAACATGTACACCACCTAATGGAGTAGTCCACACAAATGTGACAGCCATTATAACCCAAAACAAAGATGGTCTTTCGAATATCCCGCAGAGTAGTCCACAAGGATTTGACAACAGTGATAGCCAATACAAAAAGGTGGTCTGTCTAGTATCCTGTGGAGTTGTCCACAAGGATGAGATAGCGATGATAAGCAATACAACACATCTTCAATAATGTAGGTACTAAAATAACAAAAGTAGTTCAATTATATTAATACGGGTTAACCAAACATGCATTAAAATTTTTTAAAGAGTAGTCTTACAAACATCTACAAAACCTACGTGAAAATGTGTTGGCCTTAACAGGCTTATGATTTAGGAAAAAGCCCCAAGACACATTTGTACACCTCACATCACTAGTCTCAATAGTGGGACATTGGAGCCACTCCTTGCTCCTCAAAGAACAGACTATAGACACTCAAGGCTATGTGGGAGGAGCCAAGGTGAAAATTCCTTGCTCACACAATGGGAGGGGCATATATAGTCAAGGTTGATGCTTGACCCTTGTGACTCTTGGACTACCCTCATGATCGTTCAAATTCCAATGAAATTTCAATTGACATGACTCTTCAACTTCTTGTGTGCGTCCATTGGACTTCACTTTACATTACATTGAGTTACAAAAGATATGGCCCATAGTGGTGATGTGGCCAAGACAACTCATAAAATTGATGACATATGCTGGCTCACTATGGTGTTCGTGTCAAGTTGTTGTGTTGTTGTGTGATGGATGTACTCTTGGTGTGCTTTGTATTCTCCTCCGCATGGCATAGTGCTGTGGGGTCTTAGATGGTTTTGGTCTTGCATGATGGTTCAATAAATATGTTCCTTTTTCTTGTTGTTTGATGTGCTTGGTACGTTCGTCCAGCTATAAGAAATTCTTCTAGCATTTGTGCTTCTTCTTCATCCCGTTCATCATCTCGCCATGATCTATCAATGCAGCTGTTCCTACAATTCACTCATGGTGAGATGACATCGAATCCAAAACCTCCTAGTTTAGCATGATGCATTGTTCTCATGTTTAGGGTAACAAGGAGGGACGACAACTCACTGAGGCAGTGTAGAGCCCAGCTCGGGATTGAATGAGGAACTCTCAAAGGATAGATTGCATTGTCAGGAAAAACTACACAGTGACCACTAGGAGGCGGAACTGCGTAGTGAGGGACACGAGTGGCAGCTGCAAGGGGGGACCTTAAGGGGTACTTCACGTAGTTCCCGGAGAGAAGACAAGACAAGGATTCAGGGGACCTGATGGGTAGTTCTGCAGAGTTTTCAATAGAAAAGCATGATAGGGATGCAAGCGACCGACTGAGCTTGACTGCACAGTTTTGGAGAACAGTGCAAGACAAGAAGTAGAGGGTTTGCTAGACATGATTGTGCAGTTTTGGAAAATAGTGCAGGATAGGCAGCAGAGGGCCTACTAGACAGGTCTATGCAGTTTCTGAAGGTAGTGCAGAGCAAGGCAACAGAGGACCAACTAAACATCTTTGCATAGTTTGGAGATTAGTGCAGGACAAGCAGTGGGAGGCTTGTTAGACATGTCTGCGCAGTTTTTGAAGACAGTGCAGAGAAAGACAACAGAGGACCAGCTGGATATATATGCATGATTTTGGAGATCAGTGCAGGACAGGAAGTAGGAGGCTTGTTGGACATGTTTGCATAGTTTCTGAAGGAAGTGCAGAGTAAGACAACATATGACTAGCAGGACATGTCTGTGCAGTTTTGGAGATCACTGCAGACTCAGGTCTTCGTGTAGTGTAGGGTTCCAATAGACCAAAAGGAGGCTTGATGATTGGGCTTGAGAAATGCCCAATTCAGTTTGGACATAGAGATAGTTTCTACGCAATTCTAGGAGGAAGACAGGCTTCCAACCTTTGAGATTGCGCAGTGCAACTGACTTGGAGGACAGACTCAAGTACTGCACAATTTCGAACAACATAGAAAGTTCATTGAGGGCTGAGACTGCACAATGCATCTCAGTCATAATCAGGTGGAAGAGGGTTGTCTGATTGGATAGTTTTTGAGGAAAATAGTTGTGTTGAATGCAAGTGAACTTGTGCAGACTTGACATTATGATCATACACTTAGCATACTTCGGTGACGAGACTACATAGATCACCAGTACAACAAGACAAAACATGCCCTCGGTGAGACTACCTTAGAGCTGAAAGCGACAAGCGTGACATTTGAGATAGACCTTCAGATGACCGTGACGACACTTGTACGATAGTGCTTACAACTTTGTGTTTGAATACGATGGATTTTTACATAGCGAATACAACTCACAAGGACAAACCTTCAAACTAACTAGAACAAGATTGCAAGCATGACAAAGAAATCAATAGACCAAAATATGACCGCTAGTCAAACAATCAAAAGGGTGAAAAGACTTCACAGGAGCTCATGGGGTGAGCTTGAGTGTTTGCAACCATCAAAGGAAAAGCCAAGGAAGGCTCTAAAATTTGGATGTAAGCCAAAATTTTGGAGGGTGTTGCAGTCGCTACAACATGAGCATAATTGCGCAACTACACCATGGTCTTCATTTTTCATTTTGTTTTCATGTTGTTAGAGATTATAACTTTAGAGGGCTTTTCTTAGAAACATCTAAGTTGAATTCCCTTGCCTTGGGAGGAAAATATCATGAAATGATATATAAAATTAATGGCCACTATTCCCAATGATTGTTACCATTAGAACCCTAAAAATACATTAGCACCCCCCATTTGGATTGTAATCATAGTTTCTCCAATAAATACTCCAACATATTCTACTACATACTATGGAACTTCCCTGAACAATTAGTATGGTGCCTCCATTTGAAATCATTTCTTGAAATTCTAGTATTGGAAATAAAAAAAAAATGAGAAGGTTTTCTAATTTGTAATTAATGAAGTTATGGTAATACATAAATCAATCAACAATCTTACCTTTTTCTTTTTTATATTTCCTCTATCTTAAGAGTTTCTTGGAGTATTAATGTCATCCAATGCATGACAAGATATTGTTGGAGTAGTCTCTTCTATCTCTAGATCTTATAACAATTATGATTCTTGTTCTTCTTCATCTCGAAAATCTATGTAGAATAATTTCTTCTCATTTAATTTAAGCCCCTTATTTACTTTTTGTCACAATTGAATAATTGTCACTTTGTTCTTATTTAATCCATTTGATGAAGTGTGAAAATTATCAGTTGTGTGAGGTTAAGAGAGGTAGCATGATGTTCTTTATAGTTGTTTGTGACCACTCTTCAGTAGCCATATTTTTACTTTCAATTTTCACTACCATACTAAAATTGTTCTCTAGGTATTTAGGTTAGGTTCAAATAAATGCACCTTCTGTTGGATGTTTTCCTTTAAAGTTCCCATAAAGAGGTCTAGAAAATGATCCTAAGACTCAACTTTGGAATTGCTTGATGTGCACTATAATTAAAATTGTTGGCTAAAGACTTAGCAATTAACTAAAGACCATATTTCTCTTAATATCCCCATAATATGATATCAATTCTTCCATTACAATGGACCAGGATAAAATAGAGTTATTTTTATTTTCACAAAATCATTGATACCATACAAAGTTATCTCATTCTAAATACAAGGATGCAATAACTACTTTTTTTTTAAGGATGACACTTGGTTTAGATCAAAGTAATACTCCATCTAGAATATCCATGTTATATTATATTTACCCATCAAACTTCCTCATATTAATCTTTGGAATGAGAAAATTTCTTGGTGTCAAGTTGAACCTTTGGTGCATGGATCTTCGAGTGATAAATGATCATAATTCTATGATTAAATGTTTGTTTTCTCCAATTGTAATACAATAATGCCCATATTTGATTGGGTTCACACTTAATTACTCTCCTTAAATTTTAAAATTAAACATATTTAAACAACACCCCTTATAATTGTAGTTAATGAATGATTTAAAACTGCACTAAATAGTTTTATAATATTTATAATAGTCATAAATTAAAATTTTAAAACTTAACATATTTAAACAACACCCCTTATAATTGTAATTAATGAATGATTTAAAACTGGACTAATTAATGAATGATTTAAAACTGGACTAGATACTTTTATAATATTTGTAATAGTTATAAATTAAAGAATTAGAATTATGAGTGGTGAGACATCTGATATTAGATAATTTATGATACTAATTTATAATATTGTTAAAAAAACCATAATATTGTATCACAATTTACAATAAGTTATTTTTTTTTTAAATAATTTTTATTATAAAATAAAAACAATAAAATGAAATTAAAGTTACTCTAGTTTATTTTTATTTAATATTGAACAAAAAGAGCAATTCATATCTTCGGATACTCACCTATCTATATTGAAACTAATTTATATAAAAATTAATTTAAATGATGGGTTGATTTAGTTTAATTTGATAGAATTCCTTGAGCTATTTAACACTAGCTCCACTTTATTTTGTCTTCCAAATGTTGATTCCATGTCCATAACCTCATCCTCTCTTAGATTGAATTACATCTTCATTACCTTCATCTTTTCCTACCCCGACACCTATTGTTCTTTATCTTTGTTATCCTTACTCTCCTGATGGAATTATATGCTCATTGTCTTCATCCTCCCCTGCCTCGACGCCTATTCTTCTTTATCTTTGTTATCCTTACAGCCTACTATGCCATAGATCATAACTATCATAAAACATGCTTATAACCATCAAATAACCAATTATATATCAATGAGAGAACAACCATTAAATCCACATAATATCAAGCACATTTACTCATGAAAATACCAAGGAAAAGGGGCTCTTACTAACATATAAAATTTCAACCAAGTCAGGGACTTTCACGTACCACTAGACCATAGATTGGGCTAAATCAAATCTCTCTTTCACCCAATCACCCCTGTGCCATATTCCAAGTATGAATGTGGGATCTCATGAAACAAATCAAACCAAACCAAACTAGGGCTTCCAGAGGTAAAACCACCTCAACCCTCAACCAATGATTCCACCTCATGGTTGGACATCACTAACCATCACCAGATTGGTCTCTACCCAAGTTTTGAAGGACTCTTCAGTGTTTGTTCCAAGCAAGGCTTCTAGGACTAGTAACTCAATGCACAACTGTTGCAAGGATCTAGAGCGTTTGTCCAACTAGGGCTTTCAAGACTAGTAACTCAACCCACCAAGAACTCCAAAGCATTTTTCCAACCAAGACTTCCAGCAATAGTAACTCAACCCACGTTGTTACATGGATTCCAGAGTGTTTGTCCAACCAAGCCTCTGGGAACTAATAACTCAACCCACATCCATAAGGAACAAGAGAACCAACCAGAAAACAAAAGGAAAGAAACCCACAGTAGCATGGTTATACAGGAATTGGCAAGGATAGGAAAATCCACTATCAATCTAGGCAATCCTTCATGCCAAAGACAAATCATAGCCAAGAGACCACATGCATGTGCCATGCATTCCAAAAATAGCAAGGAAATCATACATGCAACTGGGTACTTGCAAGAAAAATTTGTTATAGCTTCTTATCCCGATGTCGTCTTGCATTGTCCTACTCTTCCTTTGCCTTTTTGCTCCAAATCCCAAGTATGCCACACTCCTCCAAGAGTGATCCAAGAAACTCTAAGCGTCCAAGAGTATGAGAGAGAGAGGAGAGATAAAGCTTCAAGTTTAAATAAATAAATGAATAAATAAAATTGTCAACTAATCCTTAGAAGCACTTTTATTAATGAGGCCTCTAATATTTCAATTTTCCATTATTTGCATTCATTTTCCTCCTCACATGTAACTTGTGACCTTTCACCTTCCTTTTCTCCTATTTTCCACTATTTTCATAAATAAAATGTCAATTAATGCCAATTTATCTTTCCAAAGTTTTTTTCATTGCCTTTGCCAATTTCCATAGACATTAATTAATCACAAGCGATCCCCATCACTATGTTTTTGCCCAACGTTTAGCTTGGAATACGTGTCCCATGACCTTGGTTATTATTTTTCCTTCATTAACTTTATTAAATGGATTTTTGACTAGAGTTGTTAAAGATCCCACCTACTTTATTAAATTAAATAAATTAAAAATATCTCTTCTTAATGTCTTTTCTTGACTTAAAAAGAAAAATAAGTTTAATATAACAATAAAATTAGTTATGTGATAGCTTTTCCCTCCAAATATCTAAGGGAGGTATAAAACTAAGCATATGATAAATAAGGGAGGATGGAAAATATTAGTAAAGAGAGATATGCATAAGTTTTGAGAGTTATCATTTTTCCTCTGATTCATTTATTCTAAAGTGCTAGAGCTTACTTGCTTTGGTGACAACATAAATCCTTTAAGGAGTGACAAAAAGAAAAGTGAGCTCATCAAATTTGTGATTCTTTCTAAAAGGTTTCTATTCATTTCTTGCATCAATAAGTGTTCTAAAAAGGTCTAATAATTTGTCATATCAGTGCTAACCAACATAATTTCTGTAGAAAACTTTGTTGTTCCAATCTTATCGAAAGATTCCATGTTACCCAGCATTTCATTTTGCTTTATTATTTGCCATTATGGATGTCTATATATGAATTTTGTTACATCTTAGACATTTTAAAGTTATTTATGGCCATGATTTTAGCAAAAATTGACTAAAATAATATGATGTACTCTCATTTTATCAATAAAATTAGCATTTTGACAATTGACATATTTTTGGCATATTTTCTCCAATAGTTTTTCCTTATATTTTAAATATTTGAAAACATATTCCTCTGATGTTAACAACTAAATTTATTATTAAATTTATATTAGATTGTATTGATCTAGGTGGATATTGGTGGCCACCCGCTTCCACTTGGATCCCCTCTAGTGCTTCTTTCAGTTTTT
>APFE031483736.1:179785-231165 GCA_000404065.3 Pinus taeda | reverse complement strand
AGAAGCAAGGTCTGGAAAAGGGAGAACAACATCAGGTTGAGGTAAATATCTTGAAAGGTAAATTAGAAGAAAAGGATAGACTATTACGATTTCAAGATAGTACTAATATTTTGGATGATATTCTTAGTAGTCAAAGGTTGCCTGCTATCAAAACTAGTCTTGGTTTTTATGAATCTGTTGAAGGTGAATCTAGCTCACAAGGTGAGGCAAGGAACTCTAATGAGAAATCTAAAATGATCAACAAGGAGATGAGAGGACAGCAATCAAGGAAATAAATTCCTTAAAGAAAATATTTTGCTCCTAATTGTGGAAGTGATAGACGATTATTTCCTCCAATTAATAATGTTGGACATGTTGTAGCCAGATGCAGAAGTAGAATGGCTAAAGACCGTCACAGAGAAAGATCATCATGTTCGAGGTACTTGAAGGGATATTGCTTTGCTTGCAGTATTTTTGGTCACAAATCCATTGACTGTTTTAGGAGGAATATGAAACATGTAAGATGTTATGCATGTAAGAAGCTTGGACATATAGCAAAGGAATGTAGGAGAAGATTTTGAAGCTTGGACATATAGAAAAGGAATGTAGGAGAAGATTTTGGACACCATACCAAAAGGAGAAAACATCATCACAGTTGAAGATATGGAAGAAAAAGGAAGTATAGCCAGAAATATGTGGCATAGCAGAGTACATAGACATGACAGACTTAGAGGAAGTTGAAAGTGTGGAACATCAGTGTTCTAAATCTCATACGCACGTTTCATGAAGACAAGTCGTGGATATACGCGAGTTAGATGCTGCACAGTCACGTATATTATGTTCTAAAGAAAATTAGCAGTACAGAAGTCTGATATGGTTCAGTCACTAGTTGATGATGGCATGACACAGGTTCAGGGGGAGCATATACTTCAAATAATGCATTTTTGGCATTATGGTTAGAAGTCCTTGGTGATGATGCTTATGTGGCTAAATGATACATCTTGCTGGTTGCTCAAAAGAATGGTATTGCAGGTTATAGGGCTGGATGTTGATGCTTATGGTGCAAATCATATATGGTGTTTGATAGTTGCTGATGACTATCATGGTCTTGATTAGATTGCTGGTCTTTGATTTGTAACTCCACTATGCATGGGATGGATGATGAAATGTTTCTTATTATTGAGTCATGTATAAACTTTTAGTATATCCCCACTTGGTTGGGAGATTGATGTATGTATGAGTCTTTAGGAAGGTCATTAGCAATGTATGTATAGAGTCATGTTATGCTTGCATGTTCTCAGGGGGAGCATGGATGGATTAGTACATATTGGCATGTACAAAGGGGGAGCTCAATTAGAGATTTCAGGAGGTACTCAGGGGGAGTATGGATAGCAGAATATGTATCAAGGAAGAGAATATCTTTGTCCGCCTTTTGACCTTAATGTCAAAGGGGGAGAGTGACTTGCTGTGGTGGTTGCCATCAAGTCCAAAGGGGGAGATTGTTGGCATTATGATATAGGTGCTTTCCTTGATGGAAACTCACTCAGAGGTATGATACAGGTGTTGTCCTTGATGACAACTCTCTTAGATGACAGATCGGAGTGCAGCAGGTCAAGAGAAAGTTATACGCATGTTAACCTTGATGAAAGTGTGTATATATGCTGGTTAGTATAAAAAAAGGTGCATATACGAACACACATAGGTTCACATAATGAAAGGCACGTACATGTTGGAAAACTAAGTTTTGGTCTATGGTATTTGGTCAGTGGTATTTGGTCCATGGTATTTTCGTATTGGTCCATGGTTTTTGATTCGAAGTGTTGACCCTAGGTATTGGGTCCAAGGTATTTGTCCTACATGGTTTTGGACCATGGTATTGAGAGAGGCCTAAACCTATATAAGGAGAAGGTCATTAGGCTAAGAGAAGTGCAAGTGAGGAATATATGATGAAGTGTGAAGATCTAGCATGCAGGTTATGGGTTTGTGATGTTGTGCTTGATTTGAACCAAGGATGCACCCATGTGTATGATGATGAACAATGGATAGGGATCATAAGGCTTGGAATGTTTTATCATTATATGGTTTGATCATGGATAGACTAGATTTGAATTATTGACGCATGTTTATGTTATGCTCTGGGAATAATTGATGTCTGGAATAGCTGCAAAGTTATAAGTTAGAATTTGCAGATTTGTACGTGGGTTCGCTTTGGTAAAAGTGCATATACACGCATGTTGGGTTCATCATAGTAGCGTATATAGTATGACGTATGATATTTTGAAGTTGCAGTAGGATCTGGTTGTTATTGCAAAGTTTTGTTGTCTATTCTGTGTTCTGGTGACTGTGTTGTTGACAGGGTTTCAGTGTTCAATATTGGGTATTCAGAGATCGATGATGCAGGTGTAGTTGATGGGTGTTTTGCAATGGTGATTGATTTTGTGCTTCAATGTTGTTGATGGGACCAGTATGAAAATTGGATGAAACGTGGCCTTCAGATTATGGTGTTGTGCTTCAAGAGTATCCAGTATGAAAATTTATGAAATGTGGTCCTTGGAGGAAGAAAGAAGATCGTAGCCTTCTGTAGGCCAACACCTATGTATTGGTAAAAATATCAGCCAGTACAAGAGCCACAGGGTTGTAGCTCCTTTCCAGAAGTAGCTGGAAAATGAGTGAAGGTTGGAGGCTTCTATAGGCTGGCGCCTACGTACTAGTAAATGGATAGGCTAGTACAAGAGCTAAGGGGGTTGTAGCTACCTTCCAGGAGACACTGGAGAACGAGAGAAGGTTGTAGCCTTCTACAGGTAGAAGCTTGCATATTGGTACCAGACTACACGAGTACATAAATATTGTAAAAAGAAGTTTCTTATTAAAGGAAGATAGAGACGAGTAGCAGGAGGTGGTTTTCACCCACATTGCGTTTCCACCTTATATCATGGTGTTCATGTGTGCTTCTTATGTGTGATGATCTGTTCTGTTTTACTACACCTGTTTACTATTCATATGGTTAATAATGTTATGATGCAGTCATTGAAGATCAATTAACTAAATCATAAGTTTACTGATATATGCTAGTTGCATTATACACAGTTACGTATATAAATGGGTATCCTTAACTGAAGTAGCGTATATGAATCTAAGTATGAAAATGAAAAGGTGTTTGATTTTATAATACTGATTCACCCCCCTCTCAGTATTATTTCCAACAATTGGTATCAGATCAGGTCCTTTGGTAGAAGCTTGATCACTTGAAGGAGATCTGTAGAACAATGGGAAAGAAAGTGCGTCAAAAGAAGAAGACAACTCGAAGGAACAATGAAAGCCTGCCGTTAAGTGGAAGCAAGTATTCAGATCCTGAATCACTGTAGATTGAAGATGAACAAGCAAATGAAGCATCAAATAAAATCATAGATCAACAAGATCTACTTAGCAAAAGGGAGAGTGCACTCAAAGAAGAAATTCTCAGCTTAAAAGCTCAGCTGGAATGTGCCTTCAGAGTTCATCAAATGCTGCAAGAGCTAAATGAAGAATAAGAAAAAGAGATTCTCAAACTAAGGCAACAAGTGGAAGAACAAAGAAAGTCTGAAGAAGTTTTGAAGAAGCAATGTCTAGAAAAGGAAGAACAACATCAGGTTGAGGTAAATATCTTGAAAGGTAAATTAGAAGAAAAGGATAAACTATTACGATTTCAAGACAGTACTAATATTTTGTATGATATTATCAATAGTCAAAGGTCGCCTGCTATCAAAATTGGTCTTGGTTTTTATGAATCTGGAGAGTGAATCTAGCTCACAAGGTGAGGCAAGGAACTCTAATGAGAAATCTAAAATGATCAATAAGGAGATGAGAGGACAACAACTAAGGAAAGAAATTCCTCTAAGAAAATCTTTTGCTCCTAATTGTGGAAGTGATAGATGATTATTTCCTCCGATGAATAATGTTGGACATGTTGCAGCCAAATGCAGAAGTAGAATGGTTCAAGACCATCACACAAAACGATCATCACGTTCGAGGTACTTTAAGGGATATTGTTTTGCTTGCAATATGTTTGGTCACAAAGACATTGACTATTTTAGCAGGAATATGAAACATGTAAGATGTTATGCATGTAACAATCTTGGACATATAGCAAAGGAATGCAGGGGAAGATTTTGGACACCATACCAAAAGGAGAAAACATCATCACAGTTGAAGATATGGAAGAAAAAGGAAGTAAAGCCAAAAAGATGTGGCATAGCAGAGTACACAGACATGCCAGACACAGAGGAAGTTGAAAGTGTGGAACATCGGTGTTCTAAATCTCATACGCAGGTTTCATGAAGACAAATCGCGTATATATGCGAGTTATATGCTGCACAGTCGCGTATATTATGTTGTGAAGAAAAGCTGGAGTACAGAAGTCTAATATGGTTCAGTCACTAGTTGATGATGGCATGACACATGTTCAAGGGGAGCATATACCTCAAATAATGCATTGTTGGCATTATGGTTAGAAGTCCTTGGTGATGATGCTTATGTGGCTACATGATACATCTTGCTGGTTGGTCAAAAGAATGGTATTGTAGGTTAAAGGACTAGATGTTAATGCTTATGGTGCAGATCATATATGGTGTTTGATAGTTTCTGATGACTATCATGGTCTTGATTAGATTGCTGGTCTTTTATTTGTAACCCCACTATGCATGGGATGGATGATGAAATGTTTCTTATTATTGAGTCATGTATAAAATTTTGGTATATCCCCACTTGGTTGGGAGATTGATGAATGTATGAGTCTTTAGGAAGGTCATTAGCAATGTATGTATAGAGTCATGTTATGCTTGCATGTGCTCAGGGGGAGCATGGATGGATTGGTACATCTTGGCATGTACAAAGGGGGAGCTCAATCAGAGATTTCAGCAGGTACTCAGGGGGAGTATGGATAGCAAAATATGCATCAAGGAAGAGAATATATTGGTCCGCCCTTTTCCCTTGATGTCAAAGGGGGAGAGTGAATCGGTGGGGTGGTTGCCATCAAGTCCAAAGGGGGAGATTGTTGGCATTATGATACAGGTGTTGTCCTTGATGGGAACTCACTCAGAGGTATGATACAAGTGTTGTCCTTGATGACAACTCTCTCAGATGACATACCAGAGTGCAGCGGGTCAAGAGAAAGGTATACAGAGTTTAACCTTGATGAATGTGCATATACACGTGGTTTAGAAAAATAAAAGGCACGTATACATACACACGTAGGTTCACAGAATGAAAGGCAAGTACATGTTGGAAAACTAAGTTTTTTTCTATGGTATTTGGTCCATGATATTTTCGTATTGGTCCATGGTATTTGGTCTGAAGTGTTGACCCTAGGTATTGGGTCCAAGGTATTGGTCCTACATGGTTTTGGACCATGGTATTGAGAGAGGCCTAAACCTATATAAGGAGAATATCATTAGGCCAAGAGAAGTGCAAGTGAGGAATATCTGATGAAGTGTGAAGATCTAGTATGCAAGTTATGGGTTTGTGATGCTGTGCTTGATCTGAGCCAAGGATGCACCCATGTCGATGATGATGAACGATGGATAGGGATCTTCAGGCTTGGAATGTTTTATCATTATATGGTTTTATCATGGATAGACTGGATTTTAATTACTGATGCATGTTTATGTTATGCTCTGGGTATAATTGATGTATGGAATAGCTGCAAAGTGATAAGTTAGAATTTGCAGATCTGTACGCGGGTTCACTTTGGTAAAACTATGTATACATGCATGTTGGGTTCATCAGAGTAGCATATATAGTATGAAGTATGATATTTTGAAGTTGCAGTAGGATCTCGTTGTTATTGCAAAGTTATGTTGTTTGTTCTGTGTTCTAGTGACTGTGGTGTTAAAAGGGTTTTAGTGTTTCAGTATTGGGTATTCAGAGATCGATGATGCAGGTGTAGTTGATGGGGGTTTTGCAATGGTGATTGATTTCATGCTTCAATGTTGTTGATTGGTCCAGTATGAAAATTGGATGAAACGTGGCCTTCAGATTATGGTGTTGTGCTTCAGGAGTATCTAGTATGAAAATTTATGAAATGTGGTCCCTGGAGGAAGAAAGAAGATCGTAGCCTTCCGTAGGCTGGCGCCTACGTACTGGTAAAAATATAAGCCAGTACAAGAGCTAGGGGGTTGTAGCTCCCTTCCAGGAGCAGCTGGAAAACTAGTGAAGGTTGGGTCCTTCTGTAGGCTGGCGCCTACGTACTAGTAAATGGATCGGCTAGTACAAGAACTAAGGGGGTTGTAGCTCCCTTCCAGGAGAAACTGGAGAATGAGAGAAGGTTGTAGCCTTCTGCAGGTAGATGCCTGCGTACTAGTATAAGACTACACTAGTACATAAATATTGTAAAAAGACATTTCTTCTTAAAGGAAGATAGAGACGAATTGCAACAGGTGGTTTTCACCCACATTGGGTTTCCACCTTATATCATGGTGTTCATGTGTGCTTCTTATGTGTGATGATCTGTTCTATTTTACTACACCTGTTTACCGTTCATATGGTTAATAATGTTCTGATGCACTCATTGAAGATCAATTAACTAAATCATAAGTTTACTAATATACTCTAGTTGCATTAAACACAGTTGCATATATAGGCGGGTATCCTTAACTGAAGTAGCGTATATGAATCTGAGTATGAAAATGAAAAAGTGTTTGATTTGATAATACTGATTCACCCCCCCATCTCAGTATTATTTCCAACAATTGGTATCAGAGTAGGTCTTCTGGTAGAAGCTTGATCACTTGAAGGAGATCCGTAGAACAATGCGAACGAATGCGCATCAAAAGAAGAAGACAACTCAAAGGAACAATGAAAGCCTGCTATTAAGTGGAAGCAAGTATTCAGATCCTAAATCACCTCACATTGAAGATGAACAAGAAAATGAAGCATCAAATAAAATCATAGATCAACAAGATCTACTTAGTGTTGGCATTATGAGACAAGTGGTTTCCTTGATGGCAAATCATCTCAGATGATAAATTATAGTGCAGAAAAGTTCACACACTTTCATGCAGAGAAAAAGTTTCTTTGATGCAGGATAAATTATAGTGCAGCTAAGTTCACACACTTTCATGCAGAGAAAAGTTCACGCACTTTCATGCAGAGAAAAGTTCCTTTCATGCAGAGAAAAGTTCACGCACTTTCATGCAGAGAAAAGTGCACGCACATGGGAAATTTTATGGTTGGTTCATGGTATTTAGTCCTTGGTTTTTGAACTTATGGTTTTGTGCCATGGTATCTCATCATAAGTGTTGATCCCAAGTATTGGGTCCATGGTATTGAATTGTTATGGTTTTTGGTCCGTGGTATTGTGAAAGGCCTAAGGCTATAAAAGAGGAAGGATATCATTTGGCAAGGCATCTTCTGAATTATTGAATATCTTATAAAAGTGCTAGATCTAGAATACTGTGATTGGGTTATGGTGCAGATCTGGATCTGAATAAAGAAGGAATCTGAGCACAAGGAGAAGGATAAGTTCTATTGATGGGTCAAAATCTTAAGGCTGGAATAGTGGTATCTCTATATGATTTCGATCTGTGATATGTGGCACATGCTTGATCTATAAATATGATAATCTGGGTTAACTAATATCTAAATGTTTGAAATAATGAATTTATAGATCTATACACAAGTTTCTGTTGATGAAGTTGCAGACTTTACTTGAAATATGTTTTAACTGTTTTTATCTATTATTGCGGTGTTCAAGGTTTTGATTTGATATCTGGTTGCTGTGTGCTGAGAAAGTATTAATTCACTTTATGCACAAGGAAGTTGGTTGATTGTAGATCTATTGGATACTTGATGGATCAGGATCTTAAGGATTGGAATTTTTATCATTATCTAGTTTGATAGACTAGATCTGAATTATTGACGTATGTTTTATGAATGGTATGATCTAGGTATGTCTGATGTATGGAACAGCTGTAAAGTTATAAGGAAATATTTGTAGATCTGTATGAGGGTTGGCTTTGGTGAAAGCATTGATTCAGTATTGGGTAATTCAGAGATTGATGATGCTAGTATTGATTGATTATGAGCTTCAATGATATTAATGGGTCTAGTATGAAAATTGGATGGAACGTGGCCTTTCAGATTATGATGTTGTTCTTCAGTGTATCCAGTCTGAAAATTGATGAAACGTTGTACTTGGAGGAAGAAAGAGAAGGTTGTAGCCTTTGGTAGGTCGGCACCTATGTACTAGTACATCAGCTAGTACAAAAGCCAAGGGGGTGGTAGCTCCCTTCTAGTAGCAGCTGGAAAACAAGTAAAGGTTGGAGCATTTCAGCAGGTAACAACTTGCGCAAAGGGGGTTGTAGCTCCCTTCTAGGAGAGTCTGGAGAATGAGAGAAGGTTGTAGCCTTCTGTAGGTAGAAGCCTGTGTACTAGTATAAGTTTGCACCAGTACAAAACTATTATAAAAGGTATTTCTTATTAAAGAAGATTGAGACAACTTGCAGCAAGTGGTTTTCACCCACATTGGATTTCCACCGTACATCATGGTGTTCATGTGTGCTTCTTGTGTGTGATGATATGTTCTATTTTAATGCTCCGGTTTATTGCTCATATGGTTAATAATGTTCTGATGCACTCATTAGAGATCAACTAACTGAATCATATGTTTACTGGATATATACTTGTTGCATCACATATTAATCTTAATATGGAAAGAGAAAAAGTTATATTGATATGATAATACTGATTCACGCCCCCTCTCAGTATTATTTCCAACAATTGGTATCAGAGCCCGGTTGTTTGGTAGAAGCTTGATCACTTGAAGGAGATTAGTGGAACAATGGGAAAGAAGCTTAAGAAGAAAGCACCTAAGAAGAAGAAGACATCTTAGAAGAACTATGACAGTGGGTGTATGGATTGGGGAATATGTGGAAGAAGCACATCAGGTTCAGAATCACTTCAGAATGAAGATGAACAAGATCTCTCAGGTATGAAATTGTTATCCTCTGGTGATACATCTATTTATCCTCTTAAAGATGATGAAAGTGATAGCGAAACAACTGAATTTGCGCTTATGGGTGAGCAAGAAAGATATCAAATAGAGACAGTATTTAGAAGGCTTACAGACAAAATTAGAGAACAACAAGATCTATTGAACAAAAGGGAATGTGCTTTCAAAGAAGAAGTTACCAAAATAAAATCTCAACTAGAGGAAGGAAACAAGGTAAGGAAGTTACTCAAGGACAAGGAAAATCAATGTCAAAAGTTGCAGGATGAAGTGACATCATTAAGAAATGAAGTCAATGAAAGGAGCACAACCATCAAGAAACTCAGAGATATATCCAGTTACTATGAAAGGCTTTAAGCTACGATCCTCTCACTAAAGGAAGATCTTGAAGAATCAAAGAAGTAGAATAAAGAACTACTCCAAGATCTTGAAAAACAAGAAAACGAAGTTCTTGAACTAAGACATCAGTTGGAAGAAGAAATAAAAGTTGAAGAAAACATGAAGAAGCAGCATTGTGAAAGGGAAGAGCAACTTCAGGTTGAGGTAAATATTCTAAATGATAAATTAGAAGAAAAGGATAAGCTCTTACGATTTCAAGATAGTACTAAGATCTTGGATGATAATCTTAGTAGTCAAAGGTCTCATGTATCAAAACTGGTCTTGGTTTTCATGGATCTGTTGAAAAAGAATCTAGTTCACAAAGTAAGACAAGGGAATCTAATGCAAAATCTGAAATGCTCAACAAGGAGATGAGAGGTCTACCCCATCAATAGCCAAGGAAAGAAATTTTTCAAAGAAAATCTTTTACTCATCCGATGAATAATGTTGAATGTTATGTATCTCACAATCATGGACATATTACAGCCAGATGCAGAAGAAGAGTGGTTCAAGACCGTCATGTAGAAAGATCATCACATTCCAAGTACTTTAATGGATATTGTTTTTCTTGCAATATGTTTGATCACAAAGCTGTTGATTGCTACAGAAGGAATATGAAACATGTAGGATGTTATGCATGCAACAAGCTTGGACATATAACCAAGGAATGCAGGAACAAGGTATGGGCACCACACCAAAAGGAGAAAACATCATCACGCTTGAAGATATGGAAGAAGAAGGAAGTCCAGTTAGGAAGATGTGGCACAACACCATATACAAACATAACAAACTCAGGGGGAATTGAAAGTGTAAAACTTCAGTGCCCTAAATCTCATACGCAAGTTGCATAAAAGGAAGTTATGTATATATGCGTGTTACACATTGTATAGTCACGTATATGTCAGTCTGAGGAAAATTAGTAGGGACAGGCTCAGAAAAAAGGTCTGATATGATTCAGTCCATTGTTTGTTCTATTTGATAATTGTTACAATCTGCTGATGATGTGAGGAAATGTCTTGATACTTGTATGATGTTTAGAAGTGTTTTTCATCCTAACTTGATGATGATAATGCCTTGATACTTCCTGCTGATATATGTATGATCAGATCTGATAGTAAACAAGATGGCACAGGTTCAGGGGGAGCAAAAAATCTTCTAATACTGCATTGTTGGCATTATGGTTAGTAGTCCTTGGTAATGATGCTTATATGGCTAAGTGATATATCTTGCTATGGTTATGAGTTGTCCATGAAAAAATATCATATATTTCTTGGGGTTACATAGTTGATGTTCAGATTGGATTTGTGGTTGATTCTTTGATAATGCATATATGGTGCTTACATGGTGATCTTCATAAGGATAAGGAGAAGTACAAAGCTTGTATACACATCTTCATTACTTGATGACGAGTCTATCATATGATGTTGTCATCATATGCATAAAGATCATATAATATAGTTGATGCAAGTCTCTTATAGTTCTTGGCTCTCATGTGGATGAGGATTGCTGCGGTTGATGATCTTGAGCTAAAGATACATAGTACTATATACAGTATGCTGGATACATGAATGATTACTCAAAATTGCATTGATGGAGACATGATGATGATAAAATGACTGATTGATACTTACATATGTTGATTGATTCAGATGTCACTGAATGACGATACATGGATGATATATAAGATAATGCAGATCTTGATGTTGATGATATGGCTATAGGATGAGTTGATATCTATATGCAGACATACCTTGCTACAGGACATTTACAGGTTGCTGATCTAGAAATGGTTGTACGCGCATTTTATGAAGATCATCTGCGTATATACGCAGGTTTATGTGGATGTAGTCACGTATATGGTGTTTTTGAAGGAAATCAGTGGGGATAGACTCTGGTTGAAGGAAGTCTGATATGGGTCTGATAGAGACCATTTGAAATAGGTTCAAGGGGAGCAGATAAAATTCTGATAATGCATTGTTGGTGTTATCTTAGAAGCTTTTGGTTCAAGTACTCAGCTGTTGTTGATTTGAAGTGGAACAAATGCAGAGGGAGAACAGAAGGAGAACATGGTTGTTGATCTGAATGGTGATTGACAGATGCTGCTGATATTAGTTATTGATGACTTTCATAGTCTTTCTCTAGATATTTCATCTCTATGTCATATATGTCTTTTGTTATCAAGGTCATGTAATGGCCTATTTTGGTTTCCCCACTATGCTTGGGATGAATGATGTAATGTACTTGTTTATCATGAGTAAACTTCTGGTGTAAGCCCACTTGGTTAGGTGGATGAGTCAATATTTGTATATCCTCACTTGGTTGAGAGATGGATGTATGTATGAGTCCTTGGTGATAGGAAGGTCATTTATGATAGAGTCATGTTCTTCTTGCAGAACATCTTTTTGCAGATCTTGCCTACAGTCAGGGGGATCATGAACAGCACACTTCAACAGTGCAGAGACTGAGCATGTACTCAGGGGGAGCATGGATAGATTGATACACCTTGGCATATACAAAGGGGGAGCTCATTTAGAAATTTCAGTAGGCACTCAGGGGGAGTATGGAGAGCAGAATGTTTATCAAAGGAAGAGAATATCTTGGTCTGCCCTTTTCCCTTGATGTCAAAGGGGGATAGTGATTTGGTATTGTTGCCATCTAGTCCAAAGGGGGGAGATTGTTGGCACTATGATGCATGTGTTGTACTTGATGACAACCCACTCGTAGAAGAACATCTCACTTATTTATAACTAGATGAATCTACAGAAGAGATATCAGATGTGACTGAATACATGGGATGCCGGACAACTCAAAGGAATCAGATGGCAGTTCTCAGTATGACAAGTTAGCTTTGCCATCAAGTCCAAAGGGGGAGATTGTTGCCATTATGAGATAAGTGTTGTCCTTTATGGAAAATCATCGAAGATGATAAATTATAGTGCAGCAAAGTTCACGCACTTTCATGCAGAGAAAAAGTTTCTTTCATGCAGGATAAATTATAGTGAAACAAAGTTCATGCACTTTCATGTAGAGAAAAAGTTTCTTTCATGCAGAGAAAAGTGCACGCACTTTCATGCAAAGAAAATTTCCTTTCATGCAGAGAAAAGTTCACGCACTTTCATGCAGAGAAAAGTTCACGCACTTTCATGTAGAGAAAAGTTCATTTCATGCAGAGAAAAGTTCACGCACTTTCATGCAGAGAAAAGCGCACGCACATGGGAAATTTTATGGTTGGTTCATGGTATTTAGTCCTTGGTTTTTGAGCCTATGGTTTTGGGCCATGGTATCTCGTCATAAGTGTTGATCCCAAGTATTGGGTCCATGGTATTGAATTGTTATGGTTTTTGGTCTGTGGTATTGTGAAAGGCCTAAGGCTATAAAAGAGGAAGGAGATCATTTGGCAAGGCATCTTCTGAATTATTGAATATTGATAAAAGTGCTAGATCTGGAATACTGTGATTGGGTTATGGTGCAGATCTGGATCTGAATAAAGAAGGAACCTGAGCGCAAGGAGAAGGATAAGTTCTATTGATGGGTCAAAATCTTAAGGCTGGAATAGTGGTATCTCTATATGATTTTGATCTATGATATGTGGCCATGCTTGATCTATAAATCTGATAATCTCGGTTAACTAATATCTGAATGTTTGAAAGAATGAATTTATAGATCTGTATGCAGGTTTCTGTTGATGAAGTTGCGGACTTTACTTGAAATATGTTTTAGCTGTTTTTATCTATTACTGCGGTGTTCAAGGTTCTGATTTGATATCTAGTTGCTGTGTGCTAAGAAAGTACTAATTCAGTTTATGCACAAGGAAGTTGGTTGATTGCAGATCTATTTGATACTTGATGGATCGGGATCTTAAGGATTGGAATGTTTATCATTATCTGGTTTGATAGACTAGATCTGAATTATTGATGTATGTTTTATGAATGGTATGATCTAGGTATGTCTGATGTATGGAATAGCTGTAAATTTATAAGGAAATATTTGCAGATCTATATGCAGGTTGGCTTTGGTGAAAGCATTGATTTAGTATTGGTTAATTCAGAGATTGATAATGCTAGTATTGATTGATTATGAGCTTCAATGATATTAATGGGTACAGTATGAAAATTGGATGAAACGTGGCCTTTTAGATTATGATGTTGTGCTTCAGTGTATCCAGTCTGAAAATTGATGAAACGTGGTACCTGGAGGAAGAAAGAGAAGGTTGTAGCCTTCAGTAGGTCGACACCTACGTACTAGTACATCAGCTAGTACAAGAGCCAAGGGGGTGGTAGATCCCTTCTAATAGCAGCTGGAAAACAAGTAAAGGTTGGAGAATTTCAGCAGGTAGTAGCGTACGCAAAGGGGGTTGTAGCTCCCTTCCAGGAGAGTCTGGAGAATGAGAGAAGGTTGTAGCCTTCTGTAGGTAGAAGCTTGTGTACTGGTATAATTCTGCACCAGTACAAAACTATTGTAAAAGGTATTTCTTATTAAAGAAGATTGAGACGACTTGCAGCATGTGGTTTTCACCCACATTGGGTTTCCACCTTACATCATGGTGTTCATGTGTGTGATGATCTGTTCTATTTTACTACTCCAGTTTACTGCTCATGTGGTTAATAATGTTTTGATGCACTCATTAGAGATCAAATAACTGAATCATATGTTTACTGGATATATACTTGTTGCATCACATATGAATCTTAATATGGAAAGAGAAAAAGTTATATTGATCTGATAATACTGATTCACCCCCCCTCTCAGTATTATTTCCAACACTTAGCAAAAGGGAGAGTGCACTCAAAGAAGAAATTATCAGCTTAAAAGCTCAACTGGAATGTGCCTTTAGAGTTTGTCAAATGCTCTAGGAGCTAAATGAAGAACAAGAAAAAGAGATTCTCAAACAAAGGCAACAAGTGGAAGAACAAAGAAAGTCTGAAGAAGTTTTGAAGAAGCAGTGTCTGGAAAAGGAAGAACAACATCAGGTTGAGGTAAATATCTTGAAAGGTAAATTAGAAGGAAAGGATAAACTATTACAATTTCAAGACAATACTAATATTTTGGATGATATTCTTAGTAGTCAAAGGTCGCGTGCTATCAAAACTAGTCTTGGTTTTTATGAATCTGTTGAAGGTGAATCTAGCTCACAAGGTGAGGCAAGGAACTCTAATGAGAAATCTAAAATGATCAACAAGGAGATGAGAGGACAACAGCCAAGGAAAGAAATTCCTCAAAGAAAATATTTTGCTCCTAATTTTGGAAGTGATAGACGATTATTTCCTCCGATGAATAATGTTGGACATGTTGTAGCTAGATGCAGAAGTAGAATGGTTCAAGACTGTCACACAGAAAGATCATCACGTTCGAGGTACTTTAAGGGATATTGTTTTGCTTGCAATATGTTTGGTCACAAAGCCATTGACTATTTTAGGAGGAATATGAAACATGTAAGATGTTATCCATGTAACAACCTTGGACATATAGTAAAGGAATGCAGGAGAAGATTTTGGACACCATACCAAAAGGAGAAAACATCATCACAGTTGAAGATATGGAAGAAAAAGGAAGTATAGCCAGAAAGATGTGGCATAGCATAGTACACAGACATGACAAAGTCAGAGGAAGCTGAAAGTGTGGAACATTAGTGTTCTAAATCTCATACGCAGGTTTCATGAACACAAGTCGTGTATATATGCAAGTTAGATGTTACACAATTGCGTATATTATGTTCTGAAGAAAAGAAGCAGTACAGAAGTCTGATATGGTTTAGTCACTGGTTGATGATGGCATGACACAGGTTCAAAGGGAGCATATACTTCAAATAATGCATGGTTGGCATTATGGTTAGAAGTCCTTGGTGATGATGCTTATGTGGCTAAATGATACATCTTGCTGGTTGGTCAAAAGAATGGTATTGCAGGTTACAAGGTTGGATGCTGATGCTTATGGTGCAGATCATATATGGTGTTTGATAGTTTCTAATGACTATCATGGTCTTGATTAGATTGCTGGTCTTTGATTTGTAACCCCACCATGCATGGGATGGATGATGAAATGTTTCTTATTATTGAGTCATGTATAGATTTTTGGTATATCCCTACTTGGTTGGGAGATTGATGTATGTATGAGTCTTTAGGAAGGTCATTCACAATGTATGCATAGAATCATGTTATGCTTGCATGTGCTCGGGGGGAGCATGGATGGATTGGTACATCTTGGCATGTATAAAGGGGGAGCTCAATTAGAGATTTCAGTAGGTACTGAGGGGGAGTATGGATAGCAAAATATGTATCAAGGAAGAGAATATCTTGGTCCGCCCTTTTCCCTTGATGTCAAAGGGGGAGAGTGACTTGGTGTTGTGGTTGCCATCAAGTCCAAAGGGGGAGATTGTTGGCATTATGATATAGGTGTTGTCCTTGATGGAAAATCACTCAGAGGTATGATACAGGTCTTGTCCTTGATGACAACTCTCTCAGATTAGAGTGCAGCAGATCAAGAGAAAGGTATACGCAGGTTAACCTTGATGAAAGTGCCTATACACACAGGTCAAAGTTTTGATTTGTGGAAAATCAAGATGGAGGATTAGTTGGTGGATAAAGATCAATGGATTGTAGTAGATCTAGGTGCTAAACCAACAGGAGCTTCTAATGAAGAATGGAAGAAGTTGGATAAGAAGGCAAAGAGCACAATATGATTGTGTGTCTTAGATTCAGTATTTCTAAATGTATAAGGGGAAGCTACTTCGAAGGCTTTACGGGACAAGTTAGGGGCTTTGTACCAATCTAAGTCTCTAGTGAATAAACTATTCCTACAGAAAAAGTTGTATAACTTGAGGATGAAAGTTGGAGACTTGGTGGCAGAGCATATGAATGTGTTTAATACTGTGGTAAGTCAGTTATCATCTGTCGATATCAAAATTACAGATGAAGATAAGTGCATTCATTTGTTGTGTTCTCTACCAGATTTTTGGGATAGTCTGGTTATTGTAATAGGTAGTGTTAGAGCCTAGATTGACCTCAAGCTGAAGAAAGGAAATCCTAGGATAACCACAAACCAAGCTTAACTTGGTAGCTAGCTCTACCAGGTCAGGAGAGGGATCTCTCCTTATGAATCTCAGTCAAGATGACTAGATCATGAATCAAAATTTTATGTTAGGTATAGTAGCTCAAAGGATTTTGATTGAATTTGTTGGTTTTGTGTTGGATCAGATGGAGCTAGGAAATTTGGGACTGGGAAATTAGGTTAGAGTACAAGGTTTTCTATGGGGCAAGATAGGTATAGGATTTTGCACTTTAAATTCAGTGAGGTGAGAGGTTTAAGATTGGTAAGGAGCTGAGGAGGGCATATAAAGATCATGTATCCTTCTCAAATAGTAGAAAACATAGAAAATTAAATGGCTTCCCAAGGCAGAGCACTGTAAACAATGAATTCCACCTATCTATCTTGATATCATTCAGCTAGAAGTAATGAATTAGATTGTGGCATACATAAAACATGTGAAAAACTAATAACAGAAGAAGAAAGTATGCAAAAGCACCATACCACAAGTATCCCATAAAAATAGCTGCAACTCCTATTAATTTTTCCTTGCCAACTGCTTACAAATGATGTACAATATTGTTCAGAGCATCAAAGTGTATCCAACCCTTGCAAATGAGGAATAAAATACATAATATAGAAAACCAAAACACTCATCCTGACCGTCGGGGGTCCAATTCATGAGAAGAGGGGTTGTTACAACCATTTCCAAACATGGACCAGGAATATAGACAGTGAAACTACTTGCCTCTATAAGCATGGAAACTGATTCATTTGCCTCAAAACCACCTCAAACTAATGAATATATCCTCTAACACTATTTTACCATCATAATTACATACCATGTAATCAATTACATCATAAAAACAACCCTGAGGAGAGAGAAAGTTAATCCATGGTGAAAACAGCGAAATTTTGGATTTCTTGACAAATTGGTCAAAAGTGCAGCACCGATTTCCACCTGCTTCTTAAGGTCTTCCCCTTAACCACATTGAGCACAAGATAGCTCATTAGAAAGGTATTCAAGTCTAGTTTTTGGAAAAACTTGAATTTTTGAATTTGCAGGTCATTTGGCCCCACAAAACGTGAATCCCCCAAGACTGCTACTATGTGTCCAAAATGAGGCAGAAAGGTCATTTTTTGGAGGTTTTTGGACCTTTTTGTGACCTAGATTTGCTTCAAAACTTTTGAAAATTTCTAGGGTGCATGTTATCATCCTCCTAAATCCAAATATGCAAGCCTTTTGTTCATCTAATGCTTTAGGGAAAAGCGCAGCGCCGGTGGCGTTGTGCTTCTAGGCTAGTTTTCTGTGTTGTAAATTTCAAATTTTGAAAAAGACAAAAAAGAAATCTTCAAAACTTGCCTAGATTTGGCATGGGACACCACCATCAGCTACTTTTATGGGATAGTGAGGCTTCAACTAATATTTTCAACTTATCTTGCTCATTTTTTCTCTTTAAAGCCTTCCACAACCTAACATTAAGCTTCCTGATCCTCATGTTACAAATTTTGTTGTGGGTCATGTAATGGTAAGCCATGTGGTGAAGCATATTCTTATCCCTGTTGGCCTTCTCAATCAGCCCCTTCAAGATGTATGTTGACACTCTGAAGCCATGTTTCCGTATCGTTCTCAATCTCTTGCTCAATAGGAGTAAGCTTGACATGAGCCTCTTTGGCCTTTTGCATGTTTTCTTTAATCATTTGCAGCTCCATGAGGAGTTGCTTGTCACTCAATTGTTTGTTTTCCTACTCCAAATATGTGATGTTGAACTTAGCTCTCTCTAGGTTATCTGCCAAGGATTGTATTTGAGCTTCCCTCTATTGAATAATGATGTCCTTGATAGTTTCTTCATCTTAAGCTTCCAAGTCAATGATGTCAACTCCATGATGAGTAAAGTGTTGTTGTGGCTCCTCATGCTCAATGAGATCAAAATTTCTTCCCTCATCCTCACCAAGATCCTCTTCAAGGAGTCTAATATGATAGGCATACAACCAGGAAAACCTACCTTCACAAGTAAAGTACTTGATAATAATCCTCATCAAAGGCATTTTGTTTTCCAAAAACTTTAAGGGGAATAACTTCATCACTTCATTTAGGTATTTAGTCTTGATATAGGGCTCATAGTAATCCTCATCAAGATCATGACCCTTGTACCATTTTTCACCCACATTAGGAATTCTAGTGGCCTCTGAAATGAGAGCTGATGAAATTGTGTAGGTTACTTTGGAAAGTGTTACCTCATTGTTATGCAAATGAGTCACAAATAGTTTGGCCAACTCATGGTGAAACTATACTCTCTCCACCATCTCACAAAATTCAAAACATGTCGAGTGTCTGAAACAAGAAGCTGCAAGCGGGCAGACCTGTAACTTTGTCAAGTTAGTGGGCTCCTCTCTGATAATTTTTCCTCCTTTATGAGGCTTCCTTTGTTGTATGTTTCTCTCCCTAGAGATGTCACTAAATGTCTCTTCCTCATATTCGTAATCATTGTCTCTTTCTGTTGTTTTCTTTTGGGTTTCGACAATGTGGTTGTATATGGATAATTGTGGATAATAGTGTGGAAATAGATTAGAGGAATGAAATGGGTAGAGTGTATGAAGGAGGGAGTGGAAAATGTATGTGTGAATAGAGTTTATGGATGGGAGTAGGGTTTAGGGATGTGAGTAGGGTAGAGAGTGTAGGGTTTGGGAAATTGTATGTGGGAATGGGATTTAGGGACAATTGTATGTGGAGATGGGATTTAGGGAAAAATATATGTGGAGTATAATAGGATAGATGGAATGAGGCTTTGATATCAATAATGAGTGATAGCACTAAGAAAACTAGGGTTTACAACAACAATTAAGGTTTTAAGTTAAAGGAGGAAAGACCAAGCAAATTCTCATGAAATCACCGTAAGCCATGATAAGATGACAATGCTTATCTTCAAGAGGAAATTTGGAGGTGATTTGGTAAGCTTGGAGGAAATTTGTGGTTATTTTAAGCCTTGCTTGAAAAAGCGCAGCGCTGGCTACAAGAGCACAACACACAATTGAAAGCACAGCGCTAGTGTATTTTTGCACGGAGAAATGCTGTTAGAAGTGCAACACCACCTTGAAAGCATAACACCTTCCTTAGAAGGGCAACACCAACCAGAATCTTGAAAAAACGTAGAAATTTCAATGTATTTGCTCAATGACACTTGAAACTTGACCTTTGATCTCCTTATGGCACTTTGATCTTCAACAATAATACAATAGGATGAAAAATAGGATGATGGATTTATATAGCTTCACCTTTTTTATTTTTGTTGATGAAAAACCCACTTTGATAATGTTGAGTTTTCTTTTACAGTGCTCTATTTTTCATGTTTATTTGTTTTTCATGGCAAGTGGACTAATGCTCAAAATTACTTGGTTTTGTAGTGGTAGGTACATGGCAACATCACAAGCCTTAGGAAGAGCTTGGGACCAAATATTACATATAGAAACAATAAAATTACATCATGATGAAAAATAAAAACATAATACTCTGTTTTCACCTCAAAACAAGTTTTGAGGTGAGAACTACATTAAACATTATCAACTGATACATTATGATTTTAACAATGATTATTGACCTCCTCATGTGCTTGTTGATCCTTATTAACATATAATCATTGAAATTTGACCATGGAGGAAACCCTAAGACCTAATGAGACAAAAACCCTATGTAATTGATGAAATGGATTGAAAATTAGCATGAATCATGACTGAAAAGTATAGAAGTAGATCAGCAAGTACATACCATGAGGGAAAAACTAAAGAAGACCTTACCATCTATGGATCCATGACCTAATGGAATGCAACCTCCTCAAAATGAGTCTCCTACTATGAAATGCAAAAGAGAAAATTTTGATCACTAATGGTAGTGTGAAGACGCTGACACTAACATTGGCTCCAATGGGGATGGTAGCTCCTTGGAGGTGCCAAGAACCATAGATATTTGGGAACATGTAGATTAGTGCCTCATCCATTGGGAAATAGGGTCAAGACAATTCAAAGACTGACACTGACACTATGAAAACTGACTCAAGACTCAAACTGTGACTAGAAACTGAATTAAACACATGAACTTGTACAAATCACTCAACTTTATAGCCTTGACCTCAAGCTCCAAGCTGAAATGACTGTGTACCTTTGATAAGACCAATACAATGGACCCTACCAGAATCAAAAGAGTATAGGTCATGATATTTTCAAGTAATGTCAAGGCCTAGTTTCTCCATAATGGCTTTTGGCATCAAATTATGGGAAGCTCTGGAGTCAAAGATGGCATTGTGGAGGACATACTCATGTAGTCTAAGGCTTATATAGAATGGAGGAACTTCACTATCCTCAAACTGACCTTCTAAGGTAGGGCCAAAAATGAGCTCAGGGTAATCATCTTCTATATTGACCATATCAAATAAAGGGTCTATATGCAAAATTTTGGACACCTAGTGTTTATAGATGTTGTTCTTAATCAACTTGGTCAAAGGAATTGAAACTTTTAATTTAGCAATCTCATTTTCTAAACTAAAAGCGGAAACTTTATCTACCTCTTTGACTAGGAGATTTTTGTTTTCAACTCTTTCTTTTGTAGCACCTTGCTGATTGTTCTTCTCATTTGCAATGCTATTTGCAGATGGTCCTCTGTTGGAAGTTGGATCAGCAGGCTCTTTACCTTTTTTCTGAATGTTTGAGGAGTCATTTTTGGGTTGCACTTCCTTTCTCTTTTGAATTGGACTGACTGGTACATCTTTGCTTCTCAATGAATATTGTTTCTACTATGTTGTCAATGCATTCATATATCCTCGTTGACAATCATTCGACTCATCCTCCAAAACGGTCTCATTTGCTAGTATGTAGTCTTCATCCCTTTGGGCATCTGGGACCTCTGAATATTCTTCATCTTATGTGAGAAAAATGGGCAAACCATCAGCAATAAAGAAATGATTCACCTCAACCACCAGATCATCATCATCTTCATCCTCTATTCCATGCACATAGTTTTGCTACAGAGGAGTTCTAACCTGCTGCTATTGTGACAATTGATCTTGTGCCTTTTGTTCCCTTTGTTTAATCCTAAATTGGGGTTGTTGCTATCCTCTGAAGTTTGGATTTCTGATTGTGCTTTCAGGCTTATCTGCAACTATCAACCGGTCAAATATCTTCTCGATTTTCTAGAGTAGATTATTTGCCTTAACATTTGAGGAAGATGCTTCTTCCTTTATAGTCACCTTCTTTTCAGTTTTCATCCTTGATCTTTTGGCCAACAAAGTTTCCTCTACACTCACAACATTCTTTTGCATATCCTCAAGTGTGGTAGGATCTCTCTCTTGCAATTGATATGCCATATCAGCATCGAAATCGTCTGGAAATTTGATCAATGCTAACCCCATCAGTGGTTTAATGTTAGTCGGAATAGCATTATAAACTGCGTTGAACCTTACACAATAATCTTGCACACTTTCACCGACATTCCTTTTGATATTTTCATACTCAGATAGAATTTGAAGTGGGTTCTTCTTCACCTCCCACCAGTCTAGGAATTGTCTATGCAGAACTGGTAAAGTATTGATATAGGCCACTGGTAATTCTATGAACCACTTTCGAACCTTGCCTCCAAAACTCTATACAAATAATCTCATCGACACATTTTCTGCATCTACCTCATGAAGGTCAAAGAATTCATTCATCCTGTCAACATGTTGCTGCACTGAAATACTTTGAGTGGCATTGCAAAGAGGTATCTTACTTTGGTAATCAATGGATATATCATCCATATTCTGAGGTGGAACGAGGGGTGCATTTCTAGTAGCCATGACTCGAGGTGGATTTAAAACTGGTGTTGGTGAAACTGGGGAATTTCGGACAACAAGGGTAGTTTATGTAACATAGGTGATGGGTGTTTGAGGGGTAGTGGTGATCTGATGAGGGAGTGAAGGTATGAATGGAGATGAGGGATGATTTTCAGAAATATGGGGAAATGATGGTGAGGCAAAAGATGTTGAGGCTGTGTCAGAGAGTTCAAGGAGTCTATCATTGGTGAGGGATGACTGAGGGGAATTCTGAAGGTTTCAGTTACTTAACAAGTTGGCTCCTTGGATTTCAAGTTCTCTGGTGAATTCTGGATCCGGGACTATGTCCAATAGTTCACTATGAGAGGTGGTTCTAAACAAAGAGAGATCAAAATACTTGTCAAAAGGGAGATATTCAAGGAACAACCACTCAACAGGGCAAGAATGAGATCTAAAAATAGGTCTAGGACTTGGTTAACTTTCTTGTCTAACTATCTATGGAATGAGATTAGGATTTTCAAATACGGGACAGCGATTCGGATCAGGATTGGACCTCGTGTATCTTCTTGAAGCCAATGTGTTCAAAGTTCTAGAGATTTTTATATTACTTTACTATTTTCCACCTTTCAGCCTAATGAATTCTAAACTTATCATCCAAAAGTTTATAGCTTCTTAGTAGTACTAGGGTATAATGAGATTTTCTCCCCCAGTATGGCCACCTCTATGTTAGAGCCTAGATTGACCTCATGCTGAAGAAAGGTAATCCTAGGATAACCACAAACTAAGCTTAACCTAGTAGCTAGCCCTACTAGGTCTAGAGAGGGCTCTCTCCTTATGAATCTCAGTCAGGATGACTAGATCACGAATCAAGATTTTATGCTAGGTATAGTATCTCAGAGGATTTTGATTTAATTTGTTGGTTTTGTGCTGGATCAGATGGAGCTAGGCAATTTGGGTATGGGAAATTAGGTCAGAGTACAGGGTGTTCTATGGGGCAAGGTAGGTATAGGATTTTACACTTGAAATTGAGTGAGGTGAGAGGTGTAAGGCTGGTGAGGAGCTGAGGAGGGCATATAAAGAACATGTATCCTTCTCAAACAGTAGAAAACATAGAAAACTGAATGGATTCCCAAGGCAGAGCACTGTAAACAATGAATTCCACCTATCAATCTTGATATCACTCAGCTATAAGTAATGAATTAGATTGTGGCATACATAAAACATGTGAAAAAATAATAAAATAAGAAGAAACTATGAAAAATCACCATACCACAAGTATCCCATAAAAATGGCTACAACTCCTATTAATTTCCTTGCCAACTGCTTACAAATGATGTACAATATTGCTCAAAGCATCCAAGTGTATCCAACCCTTGCAAATGAGGATGAAAATACATAATATAGACAACCAAACCACTCATCCTGACCATCAGGGGTCGAATCCATGAGAATAGGGGCTGTTACAACCATTTCCAAACATGGACCAGGAATATAGACAGTTAAAACTACTTGCCTCTATAAGCATGGAAACTGATTCACTAGCCTCAAAACCATCTCAAACTAATGAATATACCCTATAACACTATTTTAATATCATAATTACATACCATGCCATCAATTACATCACAAAAACAACCCTGAGGAGAGAGAAAGTGAATCCATGGTGAAAACAAGCGAAATTTTGGATTTCTGGACAAATTGGTCAAAAGCGCAGCTCCGTGTTCCACCTGATTTTGGAGGCCTTTCCCTTAACAAAATTAAGCCCAAGATAGCTCATTGGAAAGGTATTCAAGTTTAGTTTCTAGAAAAACTTGAATTTTTGAATTTGGAGGCCATTTTCCCCCTCAAAACTAGAATCTCCCAAGACTGCTTCTGTGTGTCCAAAATGAGGCAGAAAAGTCATTGTTCGATAGTTTTTGGACCTTTTGGTGACCCAGATTTTCTTCAAAACTTCTAAAAATTTCTAGGGTGCATGTTCGCATCCTCATAAATCGAAATATGCAAGCCTTTTGTTCATCTGATGCTCTAGGGAAAAGCACAGTGCTGGTGGTGTTGCGCTTCTAGGCCAGTTTTCTGTGTTGTAAATTTCAAAATTTGAAAAAGACAAAAAAATCTTCAAAACTTGCCCAGATTTGGCATGGGACACCACCATCAGCTACGTTGATGGGCTAGTGAGTCTTCAGCTAATATTTTCAACTTATCTTGCCCCTTTTTGCTCTTTAAAGCCTTCCTCAACCTAGTTTTAAGCTTCCTGATCTTCATGTTACAAATTTTGTTGCGGGTCATGTAATGGTAGGTCATGTGGCAAAGCATCTTCTTATCCCTATTGGCCTTCTCAATCAACCCCTTCAAGATGTATGTTAACCCTCTCAAACCATGTTTCCATATCATTCTCAATCTCTTACTCAATAGGAGTAAGCTTGACATGAGCCTCTTTAGCCTTTTGCCTATTTTCTTTGATCATTTGCAGCTCCGTGGGGAGTTGCCTGTCGCCCAATTGTTTTTTTTCATGCTCCAAATATCTGATGATGAACTTAGCTCTCTCTAGGTTATCTTCCAAGGATTTTATTTGAGCTTCCCTCTCTTAAATAATGATTTCCTTGACGGTTTCTTCATCTTGAGCTTCCAAGTCAATGATGTCAACTCGATGATGAGTAAAGTGTTGTTGTGGCTCCTCATGCTCAATGAGATCAAAATCTCTTTCCTCCTTATCACCAAGATCCTCCTCTTGCACCTTTCCCTTGCCTTTTCCCAACTGTTCAACCTGCACCTATTTTGTTGATGACGAAGGCAAAGCCCCTTCCACACCTTGTGGAGCAAACATTCACCTATGGAGTGATGACGAAGGCAAGGCCCCTTCCACAGATTTTGGAACAAGCACTTGCCTATTAACTACAAAAAGTCTCGTTGTGCCTCTCTGATAAGTTACATATACTAGGACCTCAACAGTTTTCATTTCCTTGGCTTCTTCCCTTGTTTCTACATGGCTAGAAGGACCACCCTCTTCTTGATGCACTGATGAAGGGATCTATGGACCTTTGAACATTTCATGAGCAATGAAACTCTCCCATGGAATGTTAAGGAGGCTAAGCTAGTGTAAAATAATGATTTTAATCAGAGAGTAATGATATATGCTATTCAACTGCTGGGGCTATGATTTCCTCTATATAATATGTGCCATCTTCTCAATGTTTCTAAACATGAAGTAAGGGAGATTCATCATCTTTACTCTAGTGAAACCCATTAGGAGTCTAATATGATAGGCATACAATTGGGAAAACCTACCTTAACAAGTAAAGTACTTGATAATAATCCTCATCAAAGGCACATACATGTTTTCCAAAAACTTAAAGGGGAATAGCTTCTTCACTTGATTTTTGTATTTAGCCTTGATATAGGGCTCATAGTAATCCTCATCAAGATCATGAACCTTGTTACATTTTTCAACCACATTAGGAATTATAGTGGCCTCTCAAATGACAGCTGATGAAATTGTGTAGGTTACTTCGGAAAGTATCACCTCATTGTTATGCAAATGAGTCACAAATAGTCTGGACAACTCATGGTGAAACTGTACTCTCTCCACCATCTCACAAAATTCAAAACATGCCAAGTGTCTAAAACAAGAAATTGCAAGTGGGAAGGCCTGTAACTCTATCAAGCTAGTTGGTTCCTCTCTGATAATTTTTCCTCCTTTATGAGGCTTCCTTTGTTGTATGTTTCTCTCCCTGGAGCTGTCACTAAATGTCTATTCATCATACTCATAATCATTGTCTCTTTCCATTGTTTTCTTTTGGGTTCTGACAATGTGCTTGTATATGGATAATTATGGATAATAGTGTGGAAATAGAGTGAAGGAATGAAATGGGTAGAGTGTATGAAGTAGGGAGTGGAAAATGTATGTGTGAATAGAGCTTATGGATGGGAGTAGGGTTTAGGGATGTGAGTAGGGTACAGAGTGTAGGGTTTGGGAAATTGTATGTGGGAATGGGATTTAGGAACAATTGTATGTGGATATGGGATTTAGGGAAAAATATTTGTGGAGTGTAATAGGGTAGAGGGAATGATGGTCTGATATCAATAATGAGTGATAGCACTAAGAAAACTAGGGTTTGTTGGAATTATGATACATATGTTGTACTTGATGGAAACCCACTCATCTCAGATGATAAATTATAGTGCAGCAAAGTTCACGGACTTTCATGCAGAGAAAAGTTTCTTTCATACAGAGAAAAGTTCACGCACTTTCATGTAGAGAAAAGTTCCTTTCATACAGAGAAAAGTTCACGCACTTTCATGCAGAGAAAAGTTCCTTTCATGTAGAGAAAACTTCACGCACTTTCATGCAGAGAAACGTTCCTTTCATGCAGAAAAAAGTTCACGCACTTTCATGCAGAGAAAAGTTCACGCACTTTCATGCAGAGAAAAGCGCACGCACATGGGAAATCTTATGGTTGGTTCATGGTATTAGTCCGACAATTTTTGATCCTATGGTTTTGGTCCGTGGTATTTAGTCCTTGGTATTTGATCCTATGGTTTTGGGCCATGGTATCTCGTCATAAGTGTTGATCCCAAGTATTGGGTCCATGGTATTGAATTGTTATGGTTTTTGGTCCGTGGTATTGTGAAAGGCCTAAGGCTATAAAAGAGGAAGGAGATCATTTGGCAAGGAATCCTATGAATTATTGAATATCTAATAAAGTGCTAGATCTGGAATACTGTGATTGGGTTATAGTGCAGATCTGGATCTGAATGAAGAAGGAACCTGAGTGCAAGGAGAAGGATAAGTTCTACTGATAGGTCAAAATCTTAAGGCTGGAATAGCGGTATCTCTATATTATTTTGATCTATGATATGTGGCGCACGCTTGATCTATAAATCTAATAATCTGGGTTAACTAATATTTGAATGTTTGAAAGAATGAATTTATAGATCTATACGTAGGTCGGTATTGACACAGAAGCGTATGCATGCAGGTTTCTGAATAGTGAAGTAGCGTACATCTCCTGATTTATGTTCTAGCTATTGTTGTTTATTGCTACAGTGTTCTGGGTTCAGAAGTGGGGTGTGATTACTGTTATTATGATCTGGGTACAGTCATCAGAGAAGTGTTTTTTTTTATTCAGTTTTGATTAGTGCAAAGGTGATTGGTTGATGCAGAAATTCTTGATGTTATTTGTGGATCTAGTCTAAAAATTTATGAAACGTGGTCCCTGGAAGGAAGAGAAGGTTTTAGTCTTCTGCAGGTAGTAGCCTTCTTACTAGTATCTCAACTAGTACAAGAACTAAAGGGGTTGTAGCTCCCTTCCAAGAGAAGCTGGAAAACGAGAGAGGGTTGTAGCTCTCTGCAGATAGCAGCCTGCATACTGGTAAAGGATTGCACTAGTATAGAATCATTGTAAAAAGAAGTTTCTAATTGAAAAGATAGAGACATATTGTAGCAGGTGGTTTTCACCCACATTGGGTTTCCACCTTATATCTTGTGTTCTTTTGTGTGATTGTATTCTGCTCTATTTTTCTATTCCTGGTTACTGTTTATATGATCCTGATGCACAGATTAATGTTCAACATCTATAGAGTATTTTAAATTATAATTCTGTATGGTATACGTGAGTTTCCTTATTTGTAGTTGCATATATACGCGGTTTTCTCTAACTGAAGTATCGTATATGTTCTGGGTTTGAAAAGAAAATAATTGACCAAATAATGTTGATTCACCCCCCCTCTCAGTATTATTTCCAACAATTGGTATCAAAGCGGGTCCTTCAGAAGAATCTTGATCGCTTGAAGGAAGATCTATCATCATGAGCAACTACAAGAGAGAAGCATCAATTAGGCCACCAATTTTTGATGGGATGAACTTCATCTATTGGAAGGTAAGAGTTACATCCTATCTTTAATCTCTTGGTACAGAAGTCTGGGATATCATAGATACAGTGCACACTTTTCCATCAGCAACACCTACAGATCCGGCTGAGAAGAAGCAGTTTGAAACTAATACAAAGGCTGCCAATACTCTATTAGGATGTATATCTCAATCAAAATTCGTCAAGGTTTTGCAGTATAAAACCACAAAAGAAATATGGGACAAGATCGTTCTGAGCTATGAAGGAGATGAACAGGTAAAAAGAGCAAAACTTCAAACCCTCAGAATTCAATATGAAAATCTCAGAATGTATAATGATGAAAGTGTGGCTAGCTATTTCCTACGCATAGATGAGATTGTTAATTGTATGAAAACTTTGGGTGAAGAAATAAAAGAGGTTGTTGTTGTTGAAAAGGTTCTTATGACTCAGGACATATGTCAGAAGAAGAGGAAGAATCAAATTTTGTCAAGAACCTTCAACGGCGTGCTGGAAGATTCAGAGGTAAGTTACCTTTCAAATGTTTTGCTTGTGGAAGAGTCGGTCACTATGCTGCCAAGTGTCCTCATAAAGGTAAGGAACCTATTAGATGGAACAAGAAATAGAATGTAAATAAAAAAAGCTATTACACTCATGAAGGCAGTGATGGATTTTCAAATAGTGATGAAGATAAACAAGGTAATAATTATAGACTTTTAATGGCTTTTGAAGATGACGATTTCATGGATGCTATAGATGAAGAAGGTCTTTATGAAGAGATTTATGAACTCAAAATTTGTTTAGAAGAAAAAAATATGATTATTGATACTCTGCAATTCCAATTGGCTGAAAGTGAAAATCATCATGAAAAGTTAGAATGTGAAGTAGTGGGACTTAGAAAAGAGATTGAGAAAACTAAAGCTCTTAATCTTAGATTTGTTAAAGGATCTGAAACATTAGATGAGATTATCAAAGTACAACATTCTCCACTAATCAAGACAGGTTTGGGATATAATGAAAAAGCATCTCAAGCACAGAAGCCATCCACCTCCAAAAGTTATATTGATGCAGCAAGGAGAAGTGAACAAATTGACAATCAACTGCAAAGGCACAAAGCTGCTCACCAGGTAAATCAGGGACATTTTTCTTCAAGAATGAATAGAGATCACCAAGTAAATCAGGGGCAATCTGCTTCAAGGATAAACAGAAGCTACAACAGACCATAGGTAAATCATTCTCAAATTGTCTCAAGAATGAATGTCAATGAAAACTACAATCATTCGGTCCATAGGGTTGATAATCGCAGGAATTATCTTCAATGGCCAATGTTTCTCTTGTCACAACTTTGGACACAAAGCAACTCAGTGTGGTTTCAACCTTGTAGGTTGTGGAGGGCTAGGGGAAACAACACTTCCATCTTTATAGTTGTGAGTGGTAGCCTTCCTGATTGCCATAATTTTGCTTTCTATTTTCCTTGCTAACCTAAATGCCTTCTACAATGAATGAGGTTCCCAAAGATGAACCTCATGTTGGATATTATCCTTTAAAGTCCCTATGAACACATCAATCCTATGCTCCTCTAGAATATCTTTTAACCTTATGTCAAATTTTTGGAAGTCCTCAATGTGGTCCATTATTGAACCCTTTTGTTTGAGATTTATCAATTAGCTAAAAATGTGTTTCTTTTTGTAGCCTCATAATGTGCTATCATTTCTTTCGTAAAAATTGCCCAAGTGACAATTTGTTTACGAGAGAAAAGCCATCGATATGATACAAACTGATTTGGTTCCAAATATAAATTTGCAATACGTACCTTTTGTGTGTTTTGCACGTTATAAAGATCGAAAAATTGCTCCATCTGTAATATCCATGTTCCGGGATCCTTGCCATCAAACTTCCTCATATTGATTTTTGGAAGAAAAGGTCAAAGTAGGAAATGTTATCTATGAAATCATAATTAACATTTCTTTTGTTCTCATCTGAGTGTCAGTCAGATGTGCGATCAAGGAACAGAGGTAATATTTCGATCAAATGGATGTAGTGTTCGTGATCTTGATACAGGAGAAACAGAGATCAAAGGCATAAGAACTACAAATAATTTATACATATTCAAAGAAGGACAACAACAATGCTATCTGAGCAAGAATGATGTGTTGGCATTATGATATATCATGTTGCATTTCTTCCTCTTCTTCACGAGTCATGCTAGATCTTTTAGGTTTCTTACTAGGTGTTTCCATTTTATTTGTTGGGGCACCAATTAATGTTAATAATTCTTCACTATTCCCTTTGAAATTGTTGGCATTATGATACAGGTGTTGTCCTTGATGGCAACTCACTCAGAGGTTTGATACAGGTGATGGCAACTTAATAAGAGGACCGATCTTAGTACAACAGGTCAAGAAAGAGATATACATAGGTTCATTGTGACAAAGAAGCGTATACACGTGGGTTGGACGTTCCGAAGACGCGTATGCGTATACACGCACTTTCACACAAGGAAAAGCGCGTACATGTGAGAAAACTTATGTTTTGGTCCGTGGTATTTAGTCCTTGGTATTTGAACCTATGGTTGTGGACCATCCCAAGTATTGGGTTCATGGTATTGTTTCTACATGGTTTTGGACCATGGTATTGAGAGAAGCCTAACCTATATAAGGAGAAGATCATTAGGCAAAAAATGGTGAGCAAGGAATGAATGTCTGACGAAGTGCGAAGATCTAGTATTGCTGGTTATCGGTTTGTGCTGCTTGGATTGGGTTGATATAAAAACGAAGGTACAAGTAATTATCTTTAGATCTGTACGCGGGTTGTATGAGGTGAAAGCGCGTATACACGCAGTTTTGGTATAGTGAAGTAGCGTATGCATTATGAGATTTGGTATTTCAAGTTGCTGTTGATTCTACTGGTTGTTGCAGAGTTCTGGGCTCTGGTTTGCGTTCTGTGTTTTTGATGACAGGGTTTCAGTGATTCAGTATTGGGTGATTTAGAGATTTATGATGCAAGTATAAGTTGATGATTGTATTACAACAGTGATTGTTTTGTACTTATGGATCCAGTCTGAAAATGATGAAATGTGGTCCCTGAAGAAAAGAAGGTTGTAGCCTTCTGTAGGTCAGCACCTACGTACTAGTATATCCGCTAGTACAAGAGCTAAGGGGGTTGAAGCTCCCTTCCAGAAGTAGCTAGAAAACGAGAGAGGGTTGTAGTCCTCTGCAGGTTGAAGCCTGCGTGCTGGTAAAGGACTGCACCAATACATTGTAAAAGAAGTTTCTTATTAAAGGAAGAAAGAGATGAATTGCAGTAGGTGGTTTTCACCCACATTGGGTTTCCATCTTATGTCATGGTGTTCATGTGTGCTTCTTAGGTGTGATGATCTATACTATTTTACTACAACTGATTACTGTTAATATGGTTAATAATGTTCTGATGCATTTACTAAAGATAATTTAACTGAATCATAAGATTATTGCATGTACGCTAGTTGCATTTAACACAGTCGCGTATATACGCGGATATACTGAACTGAAGCTGCGTATATGAATCTGAGTATGAAAAATGAAAAGTATCTGATTTGATAATACTGATTCGCCCCCCCTCTCAGTATTATTTCCAACAGAAATCCTTCAAACTAATTTTTCAAACCAATCTTACGCAAAATTTTAAAAAAAACTACACACCTTTTTTTTCACTTTGTAAGAGCTCGATATTGAATCTGTTGTATCTCTATAACTGCGGATCTTGAATATCTAAAGTCATGTCGTGTAGTAGCCCTTTGAGTACTCTTTCTAACCCTGAAAGTATGATCAAGATTGGATTCTCCAAGGAAGATTTATACCAAATCTCCCACAATGACCTAATTATAGACTAGTTCAGTAGAGCGAAGTTGTCTAAAGTGCCACGTGTTATTGTTTCGACCTTAGCACATGAAACTAATATACAAAAAACTACAAGCCATCTTGTTTCTGAAAATTCTTACGAAATTTCAATTTGATGCTCAGAACAAAAGTTATGATAATTTTCCCCAAGTCACTTGTTTGGAATGTAATTCGGGAGTCTGCAAAAACCCTAACTTCCTTAGATCATATCTCCGAAAATATGGTGAGATAAGCTCTGAAATTCAGTCTCGAAGTTCAGAATGATTTCAGCTCAAATGGGTTTTTGTTTTAGCTTTTGAAACGTCGCAGAAAAAATGTTATAGCGAAAATTCCATGATGACTTGTTTGGAGCAGAGAAATCCTAGAATCCAAAGCTCTGATACCAAATGTTAGGAAACCAGCTCACAAAAAGATAGAAAAGATAGATCAACACCTTAGAATTAAGCCTCTTCGAGGGGGAAACCTCCTTTACATTACAAAAATTAACAATTCTTGGATGATACAAATGACTAAACCTCCCTTACATATAGGAGTCTAAGGGGTCACAATATAATCAAGCCAACCTAACAATAATAACATAAGCGCACAATAATAATAATAGTGGATTTCTATGGGGCACACTAATAACAATATGGGGAAAATAGGGGCACAATAATAAAAATAAGGGATACGATGAAAATAGTAATGGGGGAATCACTAGTATTATAGGGACCTAACATTATTCAAATGGTTAGGGTTATGACATTCAGGTATGAGTTAATATGTTGTGATATTATGTGATACTAATTTAGACTGATTATGCAGATGTGATTATTATGTATGAATGATAATTGGTATATTATTACATTTATTTATGCACTGACAGTTATGCGTTATGATAGTATGATACAGATAATTGCATGGCAAAGAAATTTCCATGGAATCTTGAAGAAGGTTCACATTGAACTTTCCCTTGGAAGCATTAGAAACCCATGGGGATGGAGACATGGTGTCTGTTACTAGTATTTTGCTTTTGGTCTTTTGTGATTTGTTGATCTTGATTTGTGGTTTTTTTTATGTTATGTGCAAGGCCTTGCCACTTTGTTGTGGTGTCGTGTTGTTATTGGTTTTCATGGTCTTCTTCTTATTTGTTTCTTGTGCTTTCTTTTTATGTTTTGAGTCTTGGGAATTGGTTTGGGAAAGAGGAAAGTTAATGGAGTTCGGGAAGAGTTGAATGAAACCCAACAGGTGATGTAGGACCCAAATGAATCTCAGTGCATGTATAAGGGCAGTTGAATGCAAGAGTATGACAACCAGTTGGATTGGTTGGGTCCATTAGTGTAAATGGATGGTGGCAGGACAATCATGAGAAAGCTAATAGGAAAGGTAAAGTGAATGGATGTGAGGCATATGATTCCTTGGTTGTGTTGGGAATGGTTGTTCTTAATGTTGTGCATGGATAAAGGGAGTTCTCTTAACCTTGACCTTATGGTATCTGGTAATTATGTTGTGATCATGATTATGTTGATGTCTATATATGTATATATGTATGTATGTATGTCATGTCTGAAAGGGTCATCATGGATCATGATTATTATTATACTAATGTTTATATGTTTACATGTATGTATGTATGTCATTGTCTGATAGAGTCACCAGGGATCATTCTTGTGGTGGAATGATTATTTATGCAGGTGAATTGCATGAAGAGGTTCATGGTTTATGAGGAGTCAAGTGGGAAGAGTAGTCCTAAAATATCTCTAAGGTTAATATCATGTGGATATGACTTGATATTATGTGATTATACTATGTCTATAATTATGTTATGGACAGGTTATACTGAGGGATACATCAGTGAAATGAAAGCAATGTGGTCTACAACATGCTAGGACTAGCATGGATAAGACGCTGGAAGCAAGGTTTCTTGGTAGAGACAATGCGGTTTTAGATCTGTGGTAATACTTTTGTGAATATGTTGTACATGTTGCATCTATGATGTTGTGCACATGAGGTGTTGTGTATATATAGTGTGTGTACATGTTGTTTATGCAATGTTATGTACAGGGTGGTACAGATAGTGTTGTATGAATATTTCATATGCAGTGATGGGTATAGATGGTTCTATGTTCATGTTGGATATATGGCACTGTGTACATATTGTATTGTGCGCATGATGGATATGCGGTGTTGTGTGCATATGGTGTTGTGCGCATGTGGGATATGTGGTGTTGCATACATATGGTGCTATGTACATGTTGTATATGCAATGCTATGTACATATGGTGTTGTGCATGTCGTGCATGTGGTGCTATGCACATATGGTGTTGTGTGTGTGATTGTACATGTTGTGTTGTGTTATTGTGGTGCTTTCTGCGGGTGGTGTTGTGTACATGTTGTTCATGTGGCACCATGTACATGTGGTGTTGTGTACATATGGTATTGTGTACACATTGTACATGTGGTGTGGTGTACATGTGGCATTGTGTACACATTGTGCAGGTGGTGCCATGTACATGTGATGCTACGCACACTTTGTGCAGGTGGTGTTATGTACAAGTGGTATTGTGTACATGTTGTACATACGGTATTGATGCACATGTGGTATTTTGTGCATGTTGTACATGTTGTGTTGCGAGTATGCTGTATTATGTATGTGCATTGTGTAGTCGTGGTATCGTGACATGTGTATTCGTTGCGTTGTACTATGTGTATGTATATGTATTTTGTTGTACTTCAGGTGTAGGTGTATGTATATGTATTGTGTTGTACATCAAGTGTAGGTGTATGCACTGTGTTGTGGTGTACACCAGATATAGGCGTATGTATTGTGTTGTGTTGTACACTGGGTGTAGGTGTATTTGTTGTATGTCAGGTGTAGGTGCATGGTGTTATATGTCGTGTGTGGTTGTATGTCTGTAATGCACACTACGTGTATGTGCACATGGTTGGGGGGAAGACACTGGGTGTTTGTTGGGTGTGGAAATCAATCTGGAGTGCGTATGGAATAAGGACAAAGGTAGAAGCTAAGGATTGATTAAAGGATAAGTATTAGTATTTTATTTTACTTTTATTATGCATGTGATTTATGATTCTGGTCTATGTTGATTACATGTGATCTATGACTCTAGTTTATGATGGTTACATGTGATTTATGATTTTGATCTATGATGGTTGTGTTTTGAGCTAACCTAAAGTGATATGTTTATACATGATGATTTGGTCAAAGATGCTAGTTTGACTTGTTGTGACAGGAAGTTTGTAGAATTGCAAGTGTACCTTATTGACTAGATACCAATGAGGTATGATTTGGATTTATTTTAATTCATTTTGAATATAATGGAAGTTATGTGTTTGGTACAGGAAGCATGCAAATGCCTGGTTTGGGTGGTTGAAACTGAATGCAAGCATTATCAGTAACAACAAAAGGAATTGGAACAAGCAACAATATGTTGGTAAAGCACTTCAAGAGCAAGGCCATTGTGGGACACTAGTACCCAACAATGTCCATTGATTTCCATGAGCATTTTATGGCTGGTATAATGGTTTTGAGGCAGGGATATGCCTTGGTTTTTGGATCTTCTGATGCAAGGAAACCTTGCTAGGGTATGGACTGCCCATGATGGGGGTGCCAATGGAACTTGGAAGGTGCATGATTGCACGGAAGGGGGTGATCGGATTACTTGAGAGACTGTGTAATAGATAAGGGAAGGTCGAGAATGGATTTGTTTTGGTAATTAGCATTGCCATATGGAATTAGATGCCCACTGGGAGCATGGACTGGAACATGAGTCAGTAACTATTCACTAAGAGGAAAAGTGGCCAAGATTATAGCGTTGGAAATTGAATGCAGATTTGACCTTGCAGTGGATTATGGACTTCTTGGGAAGGTGGCAAATCTTGGTATTACTTTGAAGGTGGAGGTGTGAGCCTATGGATTCCCTTGTTGTGGATGTAGGCATCGTATCCTTTTATTTGTTGGTTGAGAAAATGTGCATATATATGTGTATTATTGTAAATACTGTATTGAGCTAGATTATAAAGCTCGATAGACAATATGATTATTTTCTAGGTGAAGAAAATGTGTATGTGTGTATATGTGGTTATTATTGTAAATACCATAATGAGCTATGTTATAAAGCTCCAATAAATGGTATGATTGTCATGTTTCAATAGATGGTCATTGTAAATACTCCAATGAGCTATGTTATAAAGCTCCATGGGTAGTATGTTTTCTTTTCAATGGTCTTTTTGGTTATATGTGTCATTGAACACCGAGGACGGTGTTCCCCCAAGGGGGAGGGTTCTGTAACAACCCTGGTCAAAATTCCATGTAAAAGATAATAAAGGCAAAAATAAGACCAAGGTCATGGGACACATATTCCAAGTTGAATGTTGGGCAAAACATCCTAGTGGGTGTTCATTTCGGTTATTATGGCTAAGTAAATTGGCAAAGGAAATGGAAAAGGATTTGGAAAGGAAAGAGGCATTAATTGGCATTTTATTTATGAAAATAATGGAAATTAGGAGAAAAGGAAGGTGAAAGGTCACAAGTTGCATGCGAGGAGGAAAATGAAGGAAAATAATGGAAATTGAAAAAAATAGAGGCCTCATTGATAAAAAGGCTTCTGAGGATTAGTGGGTAGGTTTGGTAAGTGTAACTTTTTGTCAGTTCAATTTGGAGCTCTCATTCTATTCTCTCTCTCTCATACTCTTGGACACTTAGAGTTTTCTTGGAGCACTCTTGGAGAGTGTGGCATACTTAGATGCTTGGAGCAAGAAGACAAATGAAGAGAAGGAAATCACAAGAGGACATCGATATCAGTAACTATATCGGGTTTTGCTTATACGTACTGAGTTGCATGTATGTTTTCCTCACTATTTTTGGCATGCATGGAATATGCATGTGGTTTATTGGTCATGATCTATCATTGGCATGGAGGATTGCCTGGATTGAGAGTTTATTTTCCTAGCCTTTCCATTTCTGGGATGACGATGGTGTTGTGGGTTCATTTCTTTGTTTTTCTGGTTGGTTCTCATGTTTCCTTTAGCTTGGGATGATTTACTAATTCCTGGAATCCTTGGTTGGAAAAACGCTTTGGAAGCCCTGTAAGAGCTTGGGTTGATTTACTAGTCTTGGAAGCCTTGGTTGGAAAAACACTCTGGAAGCCCTTGGTGGGTTCAGTTACTAGTCCTGGAAGCCTTGGTTGGACAAATGATTTGAAAGCCCGACAATAGCTGTGGATTGAGTTACTATCCCTAGAAGCCTTGGTTGGAACAAACGCTCTGGAACCTTGGAAAGCTTGGGTAGAGACCAATCTGGTGATGGTTTGTGATGTCTGACCATGGGGTGGAATCACTGTTTTATGGGTTGAGGTGGTTTGGCCTCTGGAAGCCTTAATTTGGTTTTGATGGATTGTTCCATGAGATCCCACATTCGTGCTTGGATCTTAGAGTGGGGGTGACTAGTTGAAGAGAAATTTGGCTCAGCCATGTCTACGGTCAGGTGGTACATGGAATTCTCATAATTGGTTGCACTTTTCTTGTGGAAATAAAATCTATTTCCTATGGTATTGATGGGTAAATATTATTATTGTTATGTGGCTTATATGGATGTTCTATGCTTAACATCTCTGATATTTGTTGAAATGAGGCTTCTGTGATCCATATCAAGTTTAAGAGAATTTTTTCGGTGTAAATCACATGATATTTCATTTGTCGATGTGTTTCGAACCAACTAGTGTGGTTCATCGTCAGGACAAGTTGAAGAATCAGATCTAGGTTGCATGTTAAATAGTCAGAGTAGAACATCCAACGGCTATATTTGACCAGGCAACGACTATATTGAACAGGTAGGCTAGACCAGCTAATGGCTATATTTGAATAGGAAACGGCTAGTTGGACTAGACCAAGGGATAGGAGAGCATAACTATATTTAATTAAAAATTAAAATTAAATATAAAACTAAATAAAAATAGGTTAAAGTTACAGATTTAATTATTAAATCAATAGTAAGTTAGTTATACTATTATTAAATTAAAACGGGTTTAATTTAAATAGTTAATGGGACATATGAATTTACATTGAATATACATAAGGTATATAATTAACTATTTCATATTATTTTTAATTTTTATTATACTATTTATTTATTTTATTATACACAACACCACACACACACACAAATATATATATATATATATATAAATATTTGTACATTAGTTTTATATTTTATTACAGAGGTTCATAAAAATTAAAATCCTATTTGTTAGAATTGTTATATTTGTTAGATCGATCTTATTAATAAAGTTATTAAAATTAAATTAATTAAGTCTTTATATAATCAGAGTAATTCTTTTATATTATAATTTATTTATTTGTTTATTTATTTTTTTTATTTAAATATAAGTTAATAAGTCAAAATAATTATTATCATTTTAGTTTAAGCCTAAATGTGGATTGAATTTTAATATCAAAATAATTATTTTCCTTTTTTTATAATTAAGTTAAAATTTTGTATATAATTAATTGCTTAAACTAAATTTAAATAAAATTTGCTATTTAAATATCTTATACTATATAAACTAACCCACCGAAGAGGATCAAAGAACTATGTCAAAAGAGAGTAGGTTAAAGGATAACAAGGGGAAACTAACTTATAAGGAAACTAGAACAAGCTATCAAAAGAGGGAGGGGAGGAAGGGAAGAACACGACTAGGAAGCGAGGGCTGGGACCCAACAACCGCTGATCTTCCAGTCGTCCTCTCTATTGAGATTGCTCGGCTTTTTTTCAATCTCAAGGGCTTCCCTAAATTTTCGGTGATGGAACTGTGAAACTCTAGCAATAACATTGGCCTCCTCGATACAAACATGATGTTTGGTTTTCTCCACATGCTCTACTAGTGTGGAAGACTTGGTTCTCCTATGTTTAAGGTTAGCTGCGTGCTCACTAATCCTCTGATTAATGAAGCATCCAATCTCACCAATATAGGGGGTCCCACAGGAACAAGGAATAATATAGACACCCTTCATGTCCTTAGGGTCGGTAGGATCCTTCACTGATCAGAGGGACTTACAAACGGTGTTAAGGGGTCCAAAGTTCGAGGGAACATTATGTTTCTTAAGAATCCTCGCAATCTTATCAGTGGTTCCTTGCAAAAAAAATAGATGGGCCCCTAGGACCCGTTCTTGAGGTTCTCTTTTAGTTAACGAATTTTTGGCAACTTTGAGGAAAGCCTTTTGACCCAGGTATCTACTATAACCATTTTCAACAAAAACATTAAGGATATGGGATTTCTCTTTCTCAAAGCTCTTTTCATCAGAGATCCTTAGGGCACGAGTAGCGAGGGTGTTGAGAATGCCCAAATTATGAGCTAGGAAATGGTGGGAATTGGCATGAAGATACTGCTCCATATGTATTTTCTTTCGAAACACTTGGTGGGAGAGGGAACTGTCACTATTCTTTGAAATAAGAATATTAAGGAAAGGGAGGCAACCATCAACTTCCTGTTCCTTGGTGAACTTAATGGCTGAGGATTAACTATTGAGATGATCGAAGAATAGATATAACTCCTCTTGGCCATGAGACCAGATGACATTAGTGTCATCTACAAATCTTTTCCAAAGTTTAGGTAGGAGGCGGGCCGCATTTAGAGCCTTGGATTCAAAATATTCAATAAAATATTAGCAACGATAGGGGATAGGGGTGAGCCCATGGCAACACCACAGTTTTGCTCAAAGAACTCCCCTTCAAAACTAAAAAAAGTGGAAGTGAGACAGATCTCAACTAACCGAGATGTATCAGGATCTGTTAGGTGGTTGATCACCTCCATGGCCTCCTTTATATGTTGGTTATGAATGAGTTTTATGACTGTCATGATGTTTGACTCATATCATGTTTTTACTTGTAAATGAATGAACAATGTATCTATGGCCTAATAGATGAAATTGCAGCTAATGTGTTGAGGCATCAATGCTTCTTAACTATTTTCAAATAAGTATGAGACCCCTATACTCAATTCTGCTATTAAGACCTGTAGCTTTCATGTTTGTGACATGTTTGATGAAATGCCTGTCATGGCTAGTAGGGGTCCAGTCTGGTCCTTGTTGATTTTTTTTGCATATGTATCTTTGTTTCACTGTGAAATTTCATTTATGAACTTGTCATTGAGTTATGCGTAGTGACCTGGGTTTTGGGCTTCAAAAATTGGCACAAATCCCGAAGTAATAGGCAAACCACCAGGGAGAAAATTCCCCAAAATCTCCCTTGCCCTTATTGTGGGAGCTTTTGGAGCCTCCCAAATGCACCCTTGTCTATATTAAGGGAGCGTCTAGGGGTTTGATGCACTAAAACTTCAGTTGGTCTCAGGGGCTGGTTACCTAAGTGGTTGGGATGGCTTGTGCGAGTTATGTTGATGATGTGGAAGGTATGTGTGATGTGTTCCATCGGTTCCACTTCCTTAACTAACACATAGGGATTCAAATCATATCATAGTAACTTGTCGTCACATGTTTACCTTGGTTGGCCGGTTACTTGGGTAGATGTGGGAGGAGGGTGTTACAACTAAATGCATCAAGGAAATAGAATATCTCTTGCCTACTGATGTGTGTAGCACTAGGTCAATTAATGACAATGTGAAGTGGTCTTTATTAATGGATTTATTCATCTCTCTATAATCAATGCAAATTCTCCACTTGTCATTCTTTATGGGTATAGTAACAAGAGGTGAGATACATTGGTTGTCAAAAATGGGGTAAATGAAATTCATTGAAAGCCATTTTTATAATTCCTCTTTTACTATGTTTTGCAAAGCAGGTTTCTATCGTCACTAAAATTTAAAAATGGTTTGATAATCCTCCTTGACGTAAATTTAATGAGTATACACATGAAGGTGGTGTTGTGGAAAACAACAACCCCCCTTTTTATACTAATATCTTAATAAAAACTGGGGACCCTTTTAAATTTGTAAACTTGAATTTGCATTGAAATCTCTTTTAAAAACTCAAAAAACCCTTTGATTTTATACTTTTATATACTTTTGGATTAACGTTTAATTTTATGTGTTATTTAATTAAATATATAATAAGGCCCAATGGCGAGAACCACTGTAGCCGAGCATTATGCAAATCAAGTTAAGTATAGAGCCTTTGTGCTTGAATAAGACATTATTTTAATTCTTTTGTTCCCTCTATTTCTTTGTTTGACACATTGTCTGGAGGGTTTTCCCCACACCCTTCATAATTTGTGCCTTTTAAATTCATCCGGGACCCGCCTCCTGAGACAACTCAACTCTTTATGTGGGCCCTCCTTCTGTCATATCATGTGGCTTGTGACCCTTTATTGGTCCTTTGTACCTTCCCCTTTACATGTCATCTTGACCCTTTTAACCCGAAGATACATACTATCCATCCTTTTGAAAGTTTCAGGACAACTCATCATATTTTAGCCCCACTCTTGTTTTTCCCTCTACTCTATCATTGGATGATGAACCTATCCCTTCCACGTTCACCCTCTCTAATTTATCCTAACCCTATGCATTATGCAAAGTCCTTATTCCTTTCAGGATTTTCCTCTCGAGATGACTTTGCTTATCTACTCAACACTCATACAACACTTTATTGTTCCCATCACACATCATCCTGGAGCCTAGTCAGCTTGGTGATTCCTTAAGAGCTCCTCCTTTGTTCCTTCTTGTTATAGACATTTTTGGGCACTTCAACCCCAATCATAAATGTCCATAAACTGAGGGCTCCTAGGTCCCTAAAATTGTTGCTTCACTGCCTAAAGGAACAAGGTCAGCTGATTACATCATCTCCCAGAAGTTCTCCACTGAAAACTGCTCATAAATGGTCAAAACTGGACCATACTAGAAGTCCACTGCAGAGGGTGAGATGCATATCACCTTCCAAGTGTACAAGGTGCGATGCATACTGAATTTCTCCTTTGTAGGGTGCGATGGTCGGGAATGGACAAATGGCAGGGACAAAATGTGAGGTGGAAGATCATGGAATCTTCGAGAAGCTTCCCCTCTGACACTTGCCTCTCTGTTTTCGACCAGGGATGAGTAAGAGATCATCATTCTCCAAGTGGAAGTAGGAACTATCAGAGAGAGGACACTAATCAAGGTCCGAGAAGATGACTCACCTCCCTATAATCATCTATATATGGATCCCTCATCACAGAGATCTAGAGGCTGGAATTTTGTATCTTATAGAGAAGTGTTGTTGGTTTTCTTGTGTATATTCATAGTGTTGGGCAATCTAAGCTTTGCTTGAGGTGAAGAAGGGCTTTCTAGCCAGAGGATGATGTTGGGTTAGAACATATGGTTGTAATCCTCTTGCTACTTTTCATCTTAATAAAACTATTCTAGTTTTCCTCCATATTCTTGTGTACTTGTTTATATATGCATTTGTATGGTTAATGCACATCTAGTCCTATGTTATTTATGAATATAGATATTTGTTTCTTCGATAGTAGTATGTTGCTGTGATTCCAAAGGTGCTCTTTGAAGTTGGGTAGACGGAGAACAAGCGGCGGAGCTCTATCAAGAAGGAGAGGAAATCTAGCGCAAGACTAAGGTTGGTCTTCTTGGTTCTCCTCTTGTCTATTTTCATAAAGGAAAATGAACTTTACATGTTTGTTTCTAAGATAGCCACCCATCTTAGTGGGAATAGCAGCATCTGAGTGGACACTATTCCCGGTAACAAAAATGGTGACTCCACTAGGGAGCGACTAGATTGTTTGTTAGCCTATCTATCTTTGTTTCTTTTATAAACTTATGGACAGAGCCTGAAGCCAAGCCAGCTAGCCTTTGAACTGCATTTTTTATATAGATGCAAAGTAGATCAATGCTGCTTCAGTCTATCTCCGGGTTATGTTTATGAATTAAACAATCGATCTGCAAACAATCTAATTTCCCTAAGTGGTGGCTCTAGTAACCCCTTTAGATCACCCCTGTGTTTTACATATACTGAACATTACTTACTCGGCCTAAATCCCTGAACTGAATTGCAAACTGTGAGTGAAAACTTGTTTAAAGTCTCTTACTGGTACCATCGCACCCTGCCTTCAAGGTAGACTGTATGCATCGCACTTCTTGAGTGCAGTAGGTGCGCTGCATACTGGTTTCACTGTGTAACAGGTGCGACGGTCAGGGAAGGTTAACTTTACCTTTAGACTGTGGTTTTTTCTCATTGTTTTCAGCCCTATTCAGGAGTTTTGCTGTCTGTAGTCAGTGTATCTTTGTGAAAACCCCCTTCTCTTGCATTATTCTTCCTCCTTAGTGCAAAGAATTGTAGGTGTTTTTATGTATTGTGCATCATTTGCAGTTCTCTTTTGCAAAAAGTAGCATAATCGAACTGTCGTTTCTGGATCTGAAAGTGTCGTAGCTGTCGTTTTCAGTTTTAGAAGACAATCCCATTATTCTCGATAGTCGATTATACAGTTACTATTGCATATGATTTTAATTAATAGTTTTTAAAGTGTCGAAAAGCAATTTTCATTTCGAAATCGCAAAGTGTCTCTCTTACCTTCACTTCATTTTGAAAAATAAATTTGTTGAGTACTGTCGCTTTAAAAGTAATTCAGATTTGCACATAGCTTTCTTATCATCATTCATACATTAAGAAGGCTGAAAACAAATACATGCATGTGCATTTGCATTTCGACTGCTTGGTTTGATTTAGGACGATGCATTTAGCGTGTGCTCTGTGCTCTTTGCTGAAAGATTCTTAACTTTCTTTCCTTAGTAGCTAGGATTTTCATTGCCGAAAGAAGATTAAACATTTGTTTATCATCTTAGACTGCATTTTAGGAATTATATACACATCACGTGGTGAACTTAAAAGGCAAATTTTTAAGCAAGATAAACTTAAAATGAATTTAATGAATCTAACAATGCTTTGGAACATAACGCACAACATCTAGAGGTCTAGGTCAGAGACATATTCCAGCGTCGTAAAACCTGGTAACTATTGTTTTCAGTGTTGGTTGGGTGATTCCTTGACTCTGAGGTGGCAAGTTCCAGTATGGACTTGTGCTCCCACATACCGTCGAGTATATATTGGGAGACCACAATAGGCTGCATCCTTTATCCATAGGAAGCCGTGTCTGCCGCCCTATCGATCGCAATGCACTGAACACAACATTCAAGAAGATTGATTGCCGTACCGTAAAAATTATTCTGTAGTTTTGCGATTGGTTTGGTAATCCTCTCTACCTAGATCTCTAGAGAAGTCCATTTTGCTCCTTTTCAGACTCCTTAAAGGAAAAGGTCCTCTGAGCGCTTGTCACTTAAGGCTCAATAAAAATCGAAGGTGACTAGAGTCATCATTTGTTTTTTCTCGACTCTTTAAAACTGAAAAAACAAGTTGTGTCAAAGCGTCTAAAATTCATTTAATTCGAATTTTTTTTTTCCCTTTTTATTTTGAGTTGATCAAGTAATCTGCAATCGTGGAAGAAACTCAATCAAAACCCCATCGTTCGCGGAGACTTACGAGTCAACCGTCTTTGACTCCAAAAGTGAAACCATTCCGGATGAATCGAACTCATTTAACCGGATCAAAGTCCCCTAGGTTGGTTGGAGCAAGCACTCCAACATCCTCAGAGACTCCGGTTACTTCGAACATTTCTGGTATCCCTGCCTCTGCAGAAGAAATTCCGCAACAGCAAAAGGACAATACAACTGATCCTAGTGTGACGGTTAACATTTCTATTCCTGAACCGGATCTGTCTACAGCCAATTCAGAATGTGTTACTACCCAACCGTTTGTTGCTGCAGAACTTACATCTTCTCCGACACTAGAAATATTTTACGGACCTGACGGTTTGCCTCTTCCTCCTGGATTGATTGCCATAGAAGAGATTGTGGAAGATCCTCCATCTAACACTCCAACACAACTTGGAGCTGGGATCGCCTTGTATCCTTCTTCATCAGAAGATATTCACCTGCCATCAGAAGTTCCTGAAGAATCGCTGAGGAATCTTTTGGATGGGCTTAATATGTCTGAACAACCGTCAACATCAAGGACTGTGTTACCCGACACAGCAACAACAGAAGATCCTTCTGCTATTCTGAAAATGTTCGATGGCATGCCATCTGTCCCAACCAGCTTTCAATCGCTGAATGGAGTCCATCCAGGGGCTATCTCGACAGTATGGATCGTTCTCGTTTTTTCGTCCGGAATTATATCTGGAATCTCTTACATTGAGTCTCAACAAATTGATCCATCACAAGGTCAATTTGGGCAAACCGGTCCCCAAAGGAAAATCATTCCTTTGAGTACTGGATTACCGTCGTATGGAGGGCCGTATACCCTTTCATTGCCTTCCTAGGAAGGACAACCATGCATGAGTTCACAACAAAATTTGGGTTATGCTGGAATCATAACTAGCGGTTGGGTGCCAATCCTGTCTCAACAAACAAGAGTTGTATGCTCAATACAACAAAGTTTACCTATGACAAACATCCCCACTACGCCAGCTATTGTGGTAGTATCGCAAGCACAAGCATCACCAGTTGTATGCCAACTTCAAGTTTCGCAGGTTGTAATGCAACAAACTCTTGTACCCACGACACAACCACAATCACCAACTAGTGGAATGGCATAGGTTCAAACGGGGAACACCAATCCCCATCTTGGTCAAACAGTCAGTACTGGACAACAGACCATGACTTCACAACCATGGCTGGTGCAATACCAACAACCGCAATTCCAGCAGGCTTACCGAGGATATGAGCAACAAGTCTTTGCAAGTAATGGGCAGCGGTATCAACAATATCATAATGGTTATGCCCATCAACCTTACCAATTACCAACATCAAATGCATTATGCTGGTATGCAAAGACCAACTGCTCAAACGATTCCATCTTATCCTGGGTATGCTCAACCGAGCCTGAATCAACAGTTGCCTTTTGTGGCAACTTTAGAGTTACCAGATCTAAGTCGACTAACGAACGATCCAATTTCTTACGCCCCTTGGTGGCCGGCAATTCCGCATAAACTTCCATTGGATATTCCTAAATTTAATGGGAATCCGGGCGAAGACCATCGAATCATGTGATGACCTTTCATCTATGGTGTTCATCAAACACTTTCAATGATGATTAGATTCGGCTTCACCTCTTTCAACGCACGTTAACTGGTTCGACAGAAAAGTGGTATATCGAACTGCCTAGAGCTTTGTTTGATAACTTCAGTACCCTAGCCACAACCTTTTTAACCCATTTTCAGTTACCTATAAGGTACGAAATAGGAACTGAGCTACTTACCAATTTGAAACAAACGACAACCACTCATATATCCGATCATATTCATGAGTGGCGACGTCGTCGTAGAATGGTAAAAACATATGTTCCTAATCAGCTATTAGCTGAATGGTTTATTAAGTCTCTATTACCTACTATTACAGAAGATGTGGCAAAGGGAGGAGTTGTCACTGAAGAGCAAGTTATTGCGCGTGCATAATATCTAGACTTGATCTATACTTAGTCTGGCACGCTCTACAATAAAATCCCTGATGCTCCTAGACCAGAATTTTTGGTTCCTTCGCCTCCTAAATCAAACAAAGACTCTCATGCTGGTGATGGTGTGATAGGAATGACAAGCACTAAAACCACAAAGGCTACATGGAAAAAATCCCACACGGTTTCGAGTCAAAATGCAAATGAGGAACTTCTAGCCTTGGAAGTAAATGTCGTGTCGATAGACAAAGGTAAAGAACCCAAGCAACCGGGAGGCAAGAAGAAAAAACAAGGGAAGAAGAAGAACCAGGAGGACTCATCTCCTACAAAATCTTCTGCAAACCCTTCTGGGAATGGGAAACCCAAAACTCCATGTCATCTATGTGACGAGGATCATTGGACCAGAGAGTGTCCATATAAAGAAGAACTTAGAAAATCTTTCAAAAGTTCAAAAACCTCGGCTATATTGACTGATCCGTTTCCAAACCCAGGAACAAATCTGGTTGCTAGAGAAAATGCTTCCCCGTCCCAAGTGATAATGTTGTCAGTTTCAAAGCAACTGAATGATGCTTTGATATCGACAAGGAGTAAAGATTATGGGAATCCACAGATGTTGAACAACAAGGATAATTATCAACCTAGTAGTTCAACAACAACTTCAACAGAAGTCATGCCACCCATCATTCCTAAATTAACAATAAAATTGCCAAATGGAGTAGTACACAAATCGACGTTTAATCCTCATGCCCGAGCAGCACAACACTATAATATAGTGGAGGATTTAGCCCAATCACCATCAACAATGTCGACTCTTGAGGTACTACAAAATTGCCCTTCCCAAAAGCAGGCTTTATTATCAGCAATAGGTGGGATTGACCCAACGGATTCCAATCTTGTATCTTTTAATCACAAAGGATAGGACCCTCAGTTACCAACTCAACTAGCTTTCCTCATTCAAGTGAAAGCCCTCAACAAAACTGTTCATAGAACAATTATTGATGAGGGGGCATCCACATATATCATGTCGATGAGTTGCTGGAAAAATCCAGGGTATCCATCCTTGTCGCGATCATCGACGACATTGAAAGCATTTGATGGACGAACATACACCCCGTATGGGATACTAAGTAACTTACAAGTCGAACTGGGGGGCAAAAAAGTAGAAATCGATGTTGAAGTCATCGACGGAAACCTCGATTAAAACATCCTACTGGGAAGACCTTGGATATACGCCATGGCAGCCGTTGTGTCGACCTACTTTAGGAAAATTGCATTTCCTTCCCAAGGAGGAATTACAATCATTGACCAAAAAACTTTTCTCCCCAATAGTTCGCAAGTTACGGGAAGCATTCCAATGATCCATGGAATCCCTAGCATGCTTCACAATATCGGAGTAGGCCTACTAAAAGACCCTACGTTAATGGGAACTTTTACCCTACCACCTCCTACAAATTTGGCGAAAGTGGCTAATGTAGGAACCTGCAATATGATATCTTCCATGCAAAAGATGTCAGAAAACGATATTAAAATGGATCATTCACAAGTTTTGCCTCTAACCCCACTGGAAATATTATAGAAATCAATGTTTTCAACATGGGAGGCAAACCCGCATCAACGCTCATCAAGCGTTTGGATAGATAGGTCTAAAGAATATGGCACCCCTTCCAATCCTTGGTCGCAAGTACACTCTACAAACGAAGGAATCATTCAATATGGGGCACCATGGGAAGATTACCACCATCGTTCCCATCTTCTGAACTGGAAAGAAGATAATTCTGGCAACCTACACCATCCTTCAGTATTTGACTTTCGGACAAATACTGTAAATACGGTGGATTCTGAGAGAAACCTAACCAATATCGAAGAAACTACTGCCATAAATATCTCAACCAAAACAGACATTGTAGAGAATATTCATGTTGGCAAATCTTGTTCTTCTTCAGAAATGGAAATATATAGCGCTCTCTTTCACGAGTTTAGAGATGTCTTTGCTTGGTCATATGATGAAATGCTAGGTATTGACTTGAGCATAGTTGAACACAAAATTAAGATGTATCCAGATGTCAAACTGGTACGACAGCGGCTAAGGCAGGTGCACCCCAAGAAAGCCGTTGCCATCAAGGTGGAAGTTGAAAAACTCCTCCATGTTGGTTTCATTTACCCCGTTCCTCTAACCGATTGGGTATCGAATATTGTTCCTGTAATGAAAAAAAAAGGAACGATTAGAGTGTGCGTCAATTACAGGGATGTAAATCAAGCTTGTCTGAAAGACAACTACCCTACACCCTTTATCGACCAGATAATTGATGTATGCGCTGGATGTGAAATATTTTCATTTATGGATGGATTTTCCGAGTATATCAAATAAATATCCGCCCACAGGACCAGTCAAAGACTGCATTCATTTGTCCGTGGGGCACATTCGCATATCGTAAGCTACCCTTTGGTTTGAAGAAAGCAGCGCAACTTTTCAGAGAGCAATGAACTATGCTTTCCATGACATCAAAAACATCGTTCAACCTTATTTCGTTGTTCTCCTAGCTCATTCGTGAAAGCGGACCGATCATTCGCGCCATTTGAGAGCAATATTTCTACGTTGCTGACACTACAAGATAAGACTCAATCCGCCCAAATGTGTGTTTTGTGTCAGTTCTGGTCGTTTACTTGGCTTCATTGTCTCAAAGGATGGGATTCGTCTTAACCCTTGCAAGGTTCAGGCAATCATCGATTTGCCTCCACCTTCAAGCCTGCTTTAGATTCAGAAACTCCAAGGGAAAGCAAATTTCCTCAGGAGGTTCATTCCAAATTACGCCGAACTAGCTAAAGGTTATACTCGTCTTTTAAAAAAGGATGTACCCTTCATTTGGGACCAGGTCGTGCAAGCCTCCTTTGATGCTTTAAATAAATCTCTAATACAAGCGTCATTAATGTATGCTCCTGATTATCAAAAAGACTTTAACCTGTATTTGGCTGCAGCAGATATGACCATAGCAATGGTTTTAGTTCAAGAAGACAATGGAATTGAACATCCTATATATTATTTAAGCCGAAACTTAAATGATACGGAAATGAAATACTCCTACGTTGAAAAGCTCGCCCTCGTGGCTGTTCAAGCGATACAGAGATTTCGACACTACGTCCTCTTCAGGAAAACTACCATTTTATCAGATTGCAACCCCATGACTTATATACTGTCGCGACAGTTGCTGGGGGGCAAATATTCAAAATGGATAGCGATTCTATAAGAGTTTGATTTGGAATTCAAAAAATCCAAATCAAAGAAAGCCCTGGTAACGCGAAGTTACTATGCGACCTCCCATCGTCGTCCAATGATGCCACATCTAAAGAAGCAATAGTGGATGAAAATTTGTTTCTGATATCTTCAAGCGATTTGTGGTACGGAGATATAATTGTTTATCTCCAGACACAAGCATATAGGTCTAATACCTCACGCTTCGAACAATGACGTATTCGATACCAAGCTAAAGACTACGTGATTGTCGGTGATACTCTTTACCGTCGCGGTATCGATACAGTTCTGCGGAGGTGCCTCGCCCTTGAGGAGGTCGAGAAAGTCCTGAATGACTGCCATTCAGGCGTGTGTGGGGGGCATCAATCTGGTTATGCTACGGCGCAATTTTTTTTACAAGCAGGATACTTCTGGCCAACAATGTTCAAAGATTGCATAACCTTAGTTAGAAGTTTTCATGCTTGCCAAATTTTCTATAGCAAAACCAGAAGACCACCCGCACCGTTGCAACCAGTAGTAGCTGTTGGGCCATTCGCCAAATGGGGCATAGATTTCATGACATGTAACCCCACCTCGACCGGGGGGCATGGGTACATAATAGTCGCGGTGAACTATTTTACCAAATGGGCCAAGGCGATGCCTACATTAAACAACAGCGGCGAAATGACTGCCCTTTTCTTTTTCAATCACGTAGTCTCTAGATTCGGCGTTCCACAAGCCATAGTCACAGATCATGGATCGCATTTTCGCAATCACATGATGGTTGAGTTGGCTGCCAAATTAGGACTGTCCCACGACAACTCTACTCCGTAATATCCGTAAGCTAACGGGCAGAAGCAATCAACAAAGTCCTAAAGCGCATGCTGCAAAGGATGATCAGAGTCCACAAACGGGATTGGCACCTAATCCTGTGCTCGGCCTTGTGGGCATACCGGACATCGGTAAGAAATGCAACCGGATTCACACCTTTTCAATTAATGTACGGTCTGGAAGAAATCTTACCGGTTCAATGTGAAATCTCGTCCCTCAAACTCGCAGTAGACCTTCTCCCCGAAACCTCAAAAGAAGAGGCTCATTTCTTGGAATTAATCCATTTGGATGAAAGCCGTCGTGATGCAGCTTCGGCTAATGAGGCTCATAAGAAACAAGTCAAAGCACAGTTCGACAAGAATGTCAAACCTCGCATCTTCTCAGAGGGTGACCTGGTTTTACTTTATGACCAGGAATCTGATAAATTGGGAGCAGGGAAATTCAAATCGTTATGGATGGGTCCTTGTATTTTTAAATGAGTGTTAGCAAAAGGAGCCTACGAGTTGATGGACTATGATGGGATTCCACTAGCGCAACCTCGCAACAGGTTGTACCTCAAGCGTTACTATGCTTGATTTCGCATAGTAATCCTCGTGCTTTTGTTACATTTTTGTTTTCACCAAGAGCATTGAATTTGGTTAAGTAATCCACTTTTTGCATTCATTGCAGATGTCAAACCTACTGGAATCATTCGTTGGATATGCCGACGGGGCAAGTCGTAGTTCGCGGAATATGTCCTCTGCGGCATGGGCCATTTTCAATCCTAGCGGCGAGTTAGTAAGTTTCAGAGGAGTGTGTATTGCTCGATCTACGAACAATATTGTTGAGTACAGCGCATTGATAGAACTCCTTTCTGATGCCATCACACATGGTATATGCCGACTTATCGTTAGGCTAGACTCACAGCTCGTCATTCTACAACTCACCGGCATCTATGCTGTACGAAATCCAGCTATCTATCGCATGTTCCTAAGGGTCAAAATTTTGGAAAGACAG
>APFE031483736.1:59154-137372 GCA_000404065.3 Pinus taeda | reverse complement strand
AACTGAAAGAACTGAAAGAAGCACTAGAGGGGATCCACGTGGAATTAGCGGGTGGCCACCAATATCCACCTGGATAATATATTCTTTGAAAATTCTCCTTTAAGGAGGGATGCGCCCTCCATCTTCCAAAAAAAGTCAACTTCACACAACTTCGATAAAGGAACTAAATTGCAATAAGAAGAAATCAAAGTTTTACCTATACCTTATGTGGATCATGAATGGGTACCATATAATGACACCTTTGGAGGATCTATGGGTGAATGTCTAGGTTCAAATACTCTTGAACCCAAGATAGTCTATAATGCATCTTGCATGTTCACTACATGCAAATCTAGTGAGGCCATTCTAGACAACCATTGGAAGAAAGGTTGCTCCAATACTTGAGTTACTAAGTGTTGCCTTGATCCGAATTTATGAAGGAACAAAATCAAATACAAATTTAAACAAAATATATAGATACATTGAAACAAAACTTTAATTAATAAATAGAAAATGTTAAAAATTGTTTACATGGAGAATGGAAACAAACTAGCTTCGATGATTTTAGCTTATCTCTGAGAAGAGATGTGACAAATACATGCCTTTTGAACTGTGATAAAATGAGGCTTGGAGGCATTTTTATCATGAATAAAAATTGAGAAACCCTAAACATAAAAAAGCCTAAGGTTAGGAGATGAAGCACCGAAAGGTATGGGGCTTGATGGGGTTTGTTGGAACATCAACTTCCTGAGGTCATAACTTTGGCATACAATCTTAGTTTGGCGTGCACGATATCCCATTAGAAAGGTCTATCTAAGGAAAAAATAATTTCGACTACACATGTGAGTTAAACACCCATATTTTCATGTTTCCCCAAAAAACTTCGCTTAGGGCCTCGAAAGAACTATGGAAGTTCGAGACTCAAAAATTGTCAAAAATAGAAAACTGTTGGAATAGGAAAATGTGTTGAAAAATAAGAAAATGATATAAAATTGTTTTGGAGGTCTTAGTTGAATAAGCAAGTGGACACCAATATCCACTTGGATCAGTCCCCCCCTTAGGAAGCAATGGTTCCCATTGTGTTTAGTGCCTCCATGAGGTGAGGAAACTTCTATTGAACTTAGTCCCCGGTGAGCCACCTGCCTTGGTGCAAGAACTAGCCAACTTTGACAAACCGATATAGTTGAATACTTTATTGGTGAGTGTTATTATTTGTGATTCCATGGTCTGATCATTTGCGACTTTTTTAATGCAATCTGGGTTGAGATATGTTGGTGTCAACTACTCAACAATGTGTAATGTGTTAAACAATGGTGGAAAGTATCGTCGAAGGTGGTCCACATTGAATACTGGGTACAGGCCAAGGAATGGGGAAATAGTTAGCTCGAAATCACAACCTTGGTGATGGTGTAAGGCCTATATTAGAGTGGTTGAAGCTTTCGATGGGCTTTGACAAGTCGTTCCTTCTGCAAATGCAACCAAACCTTGTCAACCACTTGACACTGATGTGGCACCCGGTGCTGATCATGAACCTATTTATACTTGGTGTTATATTCCATTTTGTCACATTTGGTCAATAGGCCTACAAACCGGATCAATCAACATCCATGAACATGTTGTCATCATCCCCTCACAAAGCCCTAAGCACGACCTTTCCAAAAAGTCCGAGTTTCTAGGATTAATTGCTTAAAATAAATATTTTTGGCCCCAACGTACCCTGTCCCTTTAGACACCTACGTTCAGCGTTGGTTTCTCCCTTCTGCACTAGCACTGATCAATACTTGTTTTTGCCTTTTGCAGGTGTGATGATTCTAGAAAGCCAAGAAAATTAAAAAATATTTCGAAGCTTCTTCTTCCAGAAGCTTCCAAGGGTCATTTTAACTATATACCATGGATAAGAGTTCAAATCTTATCTGATCCTCCCTTGGATACTTCACCTCTTATCCCTTGATCTCATCCTCCCATCATATGTGGATCTAAAGCCCATAATGGTAAATCCTAAACTACCGTCCCTCTCCTATAAATTTACCACCATCTATAACATTAGGGTTGGATTTTGGAGATTGATTATGCCCTTATGTTGCTGCCTTGAACCTAAAGGAGTCATCACCTTCATGAATTAGGGTTGATATTGAGGTGTGCTTTATGGAAAGGAAGGACGAGTCAACTTGGGGAGACTTCTACAAGATCAACTACTATCTATGGTTGTAAACTCTCTCCTATTTCTATTAATACAAAGAGTATCTTGTTTTCATATATGTGCTGTATTATGTTTGCATTCATGTATTTCAATGCCTTGCTAATTCATTGAATAACGATGTTATATTATTCTACTTAGTTGTCGTAGATCCTTTGCTCGTCTCAGTCATGTGTGCAGGTTCTAATTATAAAACTTGGAGCTACAATTGGATCTTACAAGCGAGGAGCAACGAGAAGCTTGCTACTGATTCGAGGTAGGCCTCTTTCCCATTCTCTAACTTCTCTAAGGAAAATTCTATATTATTTGTCTTGTGTTGTTCTAGACAAGTCCACTAGGTCTAGGGACTTCACCTTTGTCCACAATCATAAATTACGCATAACAAATTGGCAACTCCGATGGGGATCAAACCCTGAATTTCTGGTTTCACCCTTATATCAGTGACCGACTACTCTAAATGCCTTTGATGGAAGGGGCTTCAAACCTTATGGAATTTTGAGTTCATTACAAATTGAATTAGGTGGCAAGACAATGTTAGTAGAAGTCGAAGTTATTGATAGACTGTTAGATTATAACCTTCTACTAGGTTTTACATGGGTTTATGCTACGATTGCTATCATTTCGACTTATTTCATAATGATAACTTTCCCTCACCAAGGGGGCATAATGACCATTGATCAACTCACCTTCTTTGCTAATAATTCTCAAGTTACTAGAAACATTCCTCTTGTGCGAGAAACTCCATATCCATATCAACATGTCGGGGTGGCAATTATTAAGGATTCTTCTCTTATGGGAACCTTTTTATTTCCACCCCTTTTCCTTCTCCCCTTCCCGATAACTCGAAATTTGTTGCCTACATCAACATGATATCTTCTTGTACTACTTCATTTGATCATTCAATATTAATGGATGCATCTAATAGCGATAACTTTGGTGATCGTATGCTACTCTGTCTTATCGAGCTTGAATATGAATCCATCTATTCGGTATGTTCAACACACTCTAATTTTTCCTCTTCGATCAATTGGGTCTATCATTCCTAAGATTATGGTGTGCCCTCTGATCCTTTCTTCAGTACATTCTCTACTGATGAAAGCATCATGGAGGTCATGACATCAGATGATTCATCGTGGGATGAGAATTATGATCATTCCTCCTTGCCATTTTCCTCCGAGTATAATATTAGTAATATCTATTCACCCAATGTCATTGAGATATCTGAAAATTTCGTATATACTCACAATATCGACTTTGAGAAGAATTTTTCGAATATTAAAGAGATTATCCCCCTTGATATTTCGATTAAGCCCAGAATTGTTGAGAATGTAGATATTGGTGCATCTTGTTCTCCTGATGAGATCAAGACCTATAAATCCCTTTTCCAGGAATTTCGAGACCTTTTTTCCTGGTCATATGAAGAGATGCCAGGTATAGATCCAAACGCTGTTGTACATGAAATCATAACATATCTTAATTTTAATCCAGTGCAATGGCTCTTCTGTCTGGTCCATTCTAAGAAGGTTGTTTCTATTAAGGATGAAGTTAAAAAATTTCTCCATGTTGGTTTCATTTACCCAGTACTTCTCACTGATTGGGTGTCAAACATTGTTCCTATCATGAAGAACCAACAAACACTGTGTGTGTGTCGATTACCGGGGACATAAATCATGTTTGTCCCAAGGATAATTATCCTACTCCATTTATCGACGAAATTGTTGACGATTGTGATAGCAGTGAAATATTTTCGTTTATGGATGGTTTTTCCAGCTATAATAAGATCAGCATTCTCCCGTCAAACTAACATAAAACCACATTTATTTGTCCATGGGGCGCATTTTCATATCGAAATCTCCCTTTCAGATTAAAAAATGTTGGGGAAAATTTTCAGAGGGCAATGAATTATGCCTTCCATGACATTAAACACATTGTAAAACCATATCTGGACAACCTACCTTCCCACTTGAAACATCGTGCGGATCATCCCATGCATCTCAAGGTTATATTTCTACATTGTCGACATTATAACATCAGGTTAAATCCACACAAGTGCGTGTTTTGTGTGTAATCCAGACAACTTCTCGAATTCATTGTGGCAAAGCAATGAATTCGTATTGATCCATTTAAAGTTTGGGCGATCCTATATCTTCCTTCTCCTTCCCCTCTAGTTCGACTACAATGACTCCAAGGGAAGCTAAATTTCTATGGAGATTCGTTCCCAATTATGTGAATTGACCAAAGGATTTACTCGATTGTTGAAGAAAGGGGTTATCTTTCATTGGGACGACATTTCCCAAAAGGTGTTTGATGCTTTGAAATATATTCTAGTTTGGGCATCATTGTTGTATCCACTAGATTATCGACGCGATTACTTATTATACCTCATCACTGCATTTACTACCATCACTATGGTATTGGTCAAAGAGGACAACATAGGGGGACAAAAATCCCATTTATTATTTGATTCAAAACTTAAATGACACTGAGATCAAATATATTCATGTTGAAAAGTTAGCTTTGGCGGCTGTCCAAGCTGTCCAAAGGTTTCACCACTATATCCTGCTTTGCAAGACTATAGTTGTTTTTGACTACAACCCCTTGACATACATCTTTCCATGACAATTACTGGGGGAAAAGTATTCCAAATGGATTGTCATCCTCCAAGAGTTCAATTTGGAGTTCATCAAATCCAAATCCAAGAAATCCTTAGTCTTTGTCAAACTGATCTGCGACCTTCCCACTTCTGAAATTGAAGCGACATCTGATGATTCTACTCAAGACAAGTCATTGTTATTGATAGATTCATCAACCCGTGGTATGGAGGCATCATCATATATCTCCAGACCCAGAATTTCTGGCCTAATGCCTCTCACTCTGGCCAACGACATATCCAATACCAGGCCAAAAAAAACATAATAATTGGCGACACTGTTTATCGCCGTGGTATCAATACGGTTTTTCGATGTTGCCTCACTCATGAGGAGGTTGAGAAATCCCTAAATGAATTCCATGATGGGGAATGTGGTGGACATATGTGTAGTTATGCCACCACATAGAATATTTTGCATGTTGGCTACTTTTGGCCTACTGTGTTTCACAATTGTATCCTCGCGGTCCAAAAGTGTCATGCCTGTCACATATATGATCGTAAATCCTTGCTCCACCATCTACTTTAAAATATGTTATCACTGTTGAACCTTTCACGAAATAAGGAATTGACTTTATGACATGTAACCCTCATTGGGCTGGGTGACATGGATACATCATTGTGGAAGTAGACTATTTTACGAAGTGGGATGAGGTGATGCCTATATATAATAATGCAGGAAAAACAACTGCTCTCTTTCTCTTCAATCACATCATTGCAAGTTTTTGTGTACCATAGGCGATAGTTACAGACCATGGGAAGCATTTCCATAATCACAGGATGTCTAAGCTAACTGCCAAGTTGGGCCTTCACCATGAGTGCTTAACTCCCTACTACCCACAGGCGAATGGGCATTGAGTCGAAGAGATCAATAAAGTTTTGAAAATTATGCTTCAACACATAATAGGGATCCACAAATCAGATTGGCATCTTATCCTTTATGTGGTCTTGTGGGCATATTGAACCTCTTTTCAGGTTGCTATAGGATTCATGCCATTTCAATTGGTGTATGGCTTGGAACAAATCCTTCCTATTGAGTGCAAAATTCCATCTCTAAAACTTGTTGTCAAACTCCTCTTTGCCACTTTCGTAGAATAAGAGCATCTCTTACATCAGACACATTTAGATGAAACCTGACACAATGGTGTGATGGCCAATGAGGCCCATAAGAAATGAGTTGAGGCATAATATGATAAAATTCTAAGCCTTGTGCCTTCTCAGAAGGTGACCTTGTCCTTTTGTATGATCAAGGGTTTTATAAGTTAGGGTCAAGGAAGTTCAAGCTAATGTGACTAGGCCCATACATTGTTAAATGATTTCTTGCTAAATGAGCCTATGAGCTTATTGATTTTGATGGAGTTTCGTTGGCGTAACTCAGAAATGGGATGTACCTTAAAACATACTATGCTTAATTCATTTTTGCGTAGTTCATTATGTACACAATGTCTATAAGTATGTTGAGTATGTTTGCAGTGTGTTCCCTTCAAATTTTCTTACCATTTATGTAAATCTTGCTTTACATTTGGATTGCAGATGTCAACGTCCCTTTAGCTGTGTTGTTCCTATGAGATGATAATGGTCAATTGATCATGCCAGAGCATCTAAGATATTTTTTTAGGGGTTTTGGTTTTGGTTTTTATGGAGGACCAATACATAGAACAAACTGTAAGAATGATGTATTAACTCTTTAAGATTGTACTAATAGATAATCAAAGGGCTGCTATTTGACTTCACACAGTGATTTGAATTTATAAGGTGTTTAGAAATAATAGTAAGGAGGTATGATTAATTTAGATTTCATACGGAAAGATAAATTATCATAAGTGGGAAAACTTTTGTCCAATGTTCAAAAGTTAAACAAACTATCCTTAAGATTACATAAGATGCTGACAATTTTATGATTTATAGGGAGATTTTTAGATACACATTCCAATATCTCAGTCTCTTTATGATAATAACATCAGAAAGAAATTTTAAGAATAAATGTATTCTCACAAGATATCTCTGTAAAACTTAAACATATGCAAAATAAACATAATGAATGAAACACATGAAAAACTTACAGAAGAAAATGAAACTGTATGAGACCAAATTCAGAATCCTTTGCTTTATTATCAATGATCTAGAAACAACTTGTACATCAATGCTTTTTAAAAAATTGCTTATGGAAAGGTGCCACCTTTAATAACTCATAAAAGAGATTTATTTATACAAGTTCTAAACAAAATATCCTAAACTGATTACAAGATAGCTTGAAAGAAGATAAGAAAAGAAAAACTGCTGCATGATGTGTCCCTATTAGATAGGGAGTTGTTGATGACTCTTCCTTCAAAATTTTTTGTTGTCTTCTTGTTGGAATGAAAAGTTAATCAATTGTTTCACACAATTGATCCCACCTTTCCTCACTAGGTATCTTGAGATTTTCCATCCTTCTAAGTATCTCATCAACTTCGGTATATCTCTCAAAATTGGGTTTGATGAGAAAAAGATGACCAATTTCATATTTAATGGAGAGGTCTAAGCTTAAAGATTCCAAAAACTCCTTGCTAGTAATATGCCTTTTTATCCATGCAAATTGGTTGTTGTCTACTGCAATGGTATAAAGCCTTTCACAGTAATCCTCCAATTTGATGATACTATCTCTGGTAAACCTTTCTTATGTAATATATTGAATTTAGAGTGAAACCCCCTGACTGTAGTGTTCAAATCATCACACTTTGTTTTTAGCTGAGTTAACAGATTCTTCTTCACTAGGACTTTCTTAATTTCCAAAATAGTAGATGTCCTATTTGGAATGTTCATATCTTGTAGCTACTGCCTAGTATTAGAGTCTAGTACCCTGATCATTCCTGATGCTTCTTTGGGTTTTGTGCCCAATGCTTCCTTCTCGGTCTCTATCTCTGCTCTGCATTTAACAATTAGTTCTTGATGCTCAAAAGTGATTTGTATGGATGACCATACGTCTGTTATAGAATGGCTAATATCTAACTAGATATCTTCTTTTGCTTGGGGCAAAGTATCTGCCATTAGAGTATTGCTTTCTAACTATTTAACCTTGAGATCTAACCTATGTGACTTTCGCATTTCTTCTACATACAAGGTATCATTTTTTACCTTTTATGACTGTAGGGCTGGGAACTTCTAGAGTAACTTCTCATTTTGTTGTTTTTGTGCTTTTAGCTCCTGTGATAACCTTATTGTTTCACCTGCTGCTGAAGACGAAGCAATATCAGTAGGAGATGAGCTTAAATCTGCACCTGTCATTGTAATTGTTGTCATTGAGGTCACAACAAGCCGTTTTGTCTCTTTTTCCTTGAGCAGTTGTTCTATCTGCTCCTCCATTTTCTTGATTTTTATGTTTTGCTCAATGATGAGCTTTAACATCTCCTCCCTGTGCTGTTCATTTTCTGCCATTTCTTTGGTCTGTGGATCCTTAGTTGAAGGCAACTTCAACTATTTCTTCAAGGCCATAATCTCAACATTCTTCTTTTGTAGTATTTCTTCAATTTATTTACAGTCCTGGAGATCATATCCAATATTGATAATGATATATTCTAAAGATTTTAATTTTTTATCTTTAGACAAGGATGACAACTTTTCAATCTTATGTTGTGACTGTACATTAGACAAAGAAATTCTAAGCTTGGAAAGAGACATGGCAGTTGTAGTCATTGTTGAAAATAACATCTCACTTGATTGCCTATGCAAATCCATTTAATCAATGGGATGTATCTGGTTCACATCAAATGAGAAGATGGTCTTCTTGTAGTTTGTTGTGGATTTAGAAAATGGAATATGAGCCTGCAAAAATTCCATTTTCATCCTTCCTCTTTCACTGTCGAAGCCAGAGAGAAGTCTATGTTGAGAAGTGGATGTCTGTTTCCAAAACTAACTGTAAACTTGAGATTAAAGACTTACATTATTTTGCTTGATTTCCAAAAATGTTGAGAAGATATTAGTATCTCCCGCTAAGCAAGTCTTAGTTGATTGGATAATCTCCATAGGTTCAGTTGAAGAAGGAGTTGAAGAAGTAGAAGGAGGCTTGGGATCAGTGGTCCTTGCCGATGAAACATCTTCCAATTCTCCAAGATCAATTATCCCTAGTGGGTTGCTTCCTGATGACATTGACAACCCAATTTTCAACTTCTTTTGTAAGATATAATAATCTTTACCTGGTTCTATAGTTGATTGAGTTTCCTATATGGATCTTTTATGCTGAGTACTCTGTGTAGCTGGAGTCTTTGTTTGAGGAGTTGATATAGCCTGTTCATCAGCTTCTGTGAGAGTACCTTCAGACCATTGCTCCTGGTTCATGAACTTCTCCAATTCTGGCTCGAGAGTATAAATGTAAGGCGTTTCCTTCAACTATACTATGAGAGCTGAAATAATCCCAAAAGGATCATAAGACCAAGTGAAGCTTGGCTGAAGGTTCATGTTCTTTAGCAATCTATCTGCTTTTGTACCTGTAGACCTAATGTTACACATGAAACTCCCTACTTTGGCTTTGAGTTTAAACTGTGATTTCTTCTTGCCTGAGACAAAATGGACTTCATCCATATTTATCATTTGCCTGATGTATTCCAGTGAGAATATTCTCATTTGCACATACTTATGTAGTTTGTATGGAGCCAAATCACCGCCATAGATCCTAATCTCAGTGTAATTTTGGTATAGGTACCAATCACCAGTCTTGGTTTGCTCTGATAGGTGCAGTGTATTTTTAATTTCTTCTCCAATTCTGGGCTCTTCCTGGTTGTTGAGTAATTGGAGAGCTGGATGTATGAAGGAATCAATGAACTGGGAGAATGTAAAATTTAATGATCCCACTCTTACTAGCTCTGTCTAGTGAATCACTAATTGATTCACTCCCTACTCGTCTTGTTTGTTTAGCTGAATAGGCAATAGATCTCCCCATTGAAACAAAATTAGATGAATTATAACTGAACTGTACCTGAATACTCCTTGTGTGGTCAAATTCATAAACTTTTCATGTATATTATCAGCCAGAAAGTGGCTATAATTACACATGAAGGCAGCGTGATATTCTTTGCTAAAAATAGAAAAGAATCCAAGGATGGATTCATTAACAACTTGGTCATTTTCATAACCTAGGAGGTATGATAACAGAGAGATAATGTGTCTAATAACTCCAAGGAACATGGAAGATGAATATGGAGGATTTCTCTTAGGTAATTCAACATCTTCTGGTAGGGAAATTTCAAAGATAAGAGCTCTCTATGGGAAGGTGAGTTTATTGTAGAGGTCCATGAGAGCTGCACGTGATAAATGGCTAAGGGAATCAGATGGAGGTATCATTAGCATCTGGTTTATGCTCTGAGCAGTGATGGTAATCATGATTTTTCCATCCTGAGTCATTAATGTTCTTTGCACAGGGTTGGTGAGCACCAGTATTGCAGCAATAATGCTGCAACTCCTGGGCTTCCTACTTTACTTTTATCAACTCGGTAGTTCGTAACAAACTTGGAAGCGGCGGTGCTATATGCACAAGTACTAGTTCTTACTGCAGGCTGTCACTTGGTCAACTGGCGCAAGATCACTAGGAGATCAAGCCAACTTCTATGGATTCCATAAGAAGCTCTATATGTGATGAAATAAAGGAAATCTTACTCTACAGAGGATACTCTACTTGTAGAAAGGAAAATAAGACTGAAATGTAAAGGAAACCTAGCAAACCCTACTTAACCAACTAATCCTACTTTTGCAGAAAGAGAGATAAAAAAACAATGAAATGAGTGCCATTACCTACTCAGGAAGTAAACAACATCTACTCAAGCTATTTCTAGAAGCAAATGAGCAAAAAACATCTTTTTGGATTTTTAGGTATTTTTAGGTGAAATTGTCATGCATGTAATTTATTTGTTTATGGATGTGGCAACGATTAGGTGGCGATGGAGGGTGAATTTTGGATTTGCAGAGGTGTAGGAAGGTGTGGATGGGTCATAGGAGGCCTCTGGTAGCATTTTGGAGGCTTCTCCTGCAATCGGACTTCAAAAAGAAGCCTACAGGAAAATATACAAGAGGCTGCAGGGGATCTACAGAAGGTCTACAGGAGGTCTACATGGGGATGCCGAGAGTAGTTTTGGAGGTTTTGAAGGTAGGAAAGCGGGTGGAAAGGGTAGCTAAAGGATAGGATGATGTGTTAAGGTATCTAGGGTCCATCAAGAATGATTAGGAAAGAGAAATATGGTCGGATTTGTTCAAGGAAAGAGAGGAAAGTCTATGGAAAAGTGCAGAAAACTAAGGTAGATTGAAATGAACTCTGGGCAACCTGTGGGGCATAGATCAAAGAGAGGTTGTGATGGCTGATTGGATAACTTGTTGTGAGAAGAGATTGGCTACAAAAGGACCTGGAAATCAAACAAGGAGATCAAGCAAGCAAGGAAGCTAAGTACATAAAAAAAACTAGAATTTTGCATCAAGCTAATCTAGATTATGAGCCATGGAAAGAAATGCTGAACAATGCTATAATGAGAGAAAGCATGGAAGGAAACTTATTGCAAGACATAAATGAGCATGGTGAAATAGATCTAAAGCAAAGCATTAACCTTCTAACAAACTGCAACACTAGAAATCCTATGGAGAAGGCAAATCTGTGTTTTTTTGTGGCAGCAAGAGGGTCTTGGCCTCAGTTCATGGTCCCAAAGGGAGGAAAGGAGGCCAAGGCTTTGTTTATTTCCTTTTATATCTTCCTTCTATCACTGTTCAACCTGCTATGGAAAACTCAAATGGAAACAACTTTCTAAATCACTAAAAGCAACCTATTCTTAACCAAGAAAGAAATTCATCTAACAGCAACTACTTCATAAACTGAAACAAAGCATAGAAATACAAACAAAAGGAGCTTGGCTGCTTGGATTGGGCCTTAACTGAAGAGCTTCAGCCCTCTGAGGTAAGTCAGTGCTAGCTCAAAAAGGATCTCATCTTTATTATCAAAATAATAATAGGATTACATGAAACTGTCAACAAAGGTAAGCTCAAAGTTGAGTAGAGCAAAGCTGCGACAAAAATTCAAAAATTTGACTAACTTCCTAATGAGGCCCTAGGCCTCTCTACTTATACAAATGAAGCTCCCAACAACTTCCTCAAAATCAAGGAGGCTTGGCTCCCAAAACTCGAGATAAACATCAATTATCCTCCACTTTTCTTGGCTGCTTGCTAATGCATGACCTGGCTGCTTGTACTCCGAGCTGAATGAAGGGAAATTCAAAGTGGGGAGTAATAAATGAGGGGGATTCCCTCCTATCTCCTTTTTCGACTTCGAGTTCTTGTTGCCATTTGTCCACTGGATTCTTGACCTTGACCACAAAAATCATCAATAACCTACATTAAACACATATTAGACCTCATGGCATCATAACTAACTCAACTCACTCTATAAGCATAAATATAATAAAAACATCATGCAATAAGCTAAGAGAATGGTTAATTTGACTAGGCTAGGAGGTAAAATGAGTCCATATAATTACCCATTTATGAGGCTCATCAAGGGTCATACCTGGCTTGACACCAAGAGATTAGATCAGGGAATTGATGGGTCTTAGGAAAATAAAATAATGGCGGAAGTGTCTCCTAGAGGCGAATGGAATCCTCCTTATCAGTATATTTCAGTTTTAACCATGAATGTAATTCATACAAATCAAATTCACATTCACAGTCATTGATCTTGAAATGGGAGTCTATAAGTGGCATATGATCCATATCAAGGGAGACTGTGGAGGGATTTCCTTCTTTGGCAGTCTTTTGTATCTTTGCTTTAGGAGCCATCACTACTGCAAGGGAAATTCAGAAGCTGTTTTTAATCCAAAATTGACGACAGTGGCAAAAATACACAGAGTGACAAATGGTGCTTTTGTTTTATGGATGGAAGCGAAAAGTGGCAAAGATTGGAGCCATGGAGGTTTTATAGGTTCAATTAGGCTCAATTGACGGTTTAGATCTAGCTGTAGGCATTCAATTTGCAGGGGAAATGTGAATTAATGCATAACGGATGTTTAAACAGATAATCAGGCACAAAAACAACTTTGGAGCGTATGGGAAACAATTTTATAACGTGGCGGGCAGTGAATTGGTAAGTGAAAACAGATGGATAATGTGGGGGTTCGTTATTGGATGGAATATAATGAATGCACAAGGCGCAAGAGAAGTCAACAGTCGGATGGAAGAAAAATCAGAAGCGGATTTCGGAAGGGGGGGGGAGGTCATAATGGTTTGTGGTTTCGAGCCTTGGTGGTCTGAAACATTTTGGAGGTGCCATGTTGCAAAAAGCGGCAGCGATGAAAACTACTTTTCAGACCCCCCCTCCCCCCCCCCCTTGTGTTAATGGGAAATGGCCAAGGGGGGGGCAAAAGGATTCCTCCGCCGTTGATCCAGGTAGAGTGAAGGATCTTTGTTGAAAAGTACGTGTTGGTTATCAGCGCCTGTTGTGTTGTTTTGTTGTTTCTGCCAATACAACAAAAGTGTCATTTGTCACTTATTTTATAAGGTCATCAAGATTTATTACAACAATTAAATCATAATTAAATAACTTAAGCATGATTAATCAAAAGGACATTTTTCAAAGGTGCATTTGAGCTAGCAACCTTAATTTATTTTCTAAAGAAAATATTTTTCTTTTGTTGCTTATCTATCATTTTCATTTTGCCTTCCTTTTTTAGAGAAACTACCCTATCATTTTATTTGATATGGACTTGCAATAATAATCACTCCTAACATTTTTATTTTCTATCTTGTTTTTGGTCCATATCCTAACTTATCATTTTTTTTATGGCATTTTGATTTTTTATCTAATAGCTAACTTATTAAAAACAAGAATTTTACAACATTGGCTCCAATTGGGCACTGCTTTCTCCTATAGAATGCAGAGAACTTGCAGATCCACGTGCCTTCTCCTCAGGCTATGGAGTCTTTGCTGTGAAAAAACCATACTGACAGTTTGAAAAGTAAAATAATTCGTACTGTTTACAATGATAGTAATGAAATATACTTCAACTTCTCAGTACTGAATGTAATGTTTGAGAAACCTTCCATTAACAGGATAAGTGGAATATTGTCCCTCAAGATTTTGTAGCACAAAAGTGTTGTTTCCCTTTACTTCAGCAATATCTAGAGGTCCAAACCATAGGTTTTCAAACTTGCCATGTTTCCCCTTGTCTTCTCTTCTAGAATCCCATCTTAGAACTAGATCACCCTCCTTGAAGTCCCTTTCCCTGGCTCTTCTGTCAAACACGCTCTTCATCTTATTCTAATACTTTTTCAATTTGTATTAAAATTTATCTCTGTTTTCATTTAGTTCAATAATTTGATCTATTCTCCTTGAAAAATCATCAGGTTCATTAGGGAAGGCCAAATTGGTAGGGAAAATTGCGTCTTTCCCATAAACTAACCGAAAAGGATATTTTCTAGTAGATCTCTTTGGAATAATCCTGTTTTCCTAGACTGTATAAATTAGATGAGTGTCCTAGCTCATTTTATGATCTGCTAAAGTTTTTTTGATAACCTTTACCAGACTTTTATTGGATGATTATGCAAGATCATTACCTTGAGGATAATATGGATTTGAATGATGTAGTAGAATCTCATATTTCTGGCAAAACTCAATCATTTTAACACTCAAAAATGTTGTGACATTGTCAGTAACAATATGGGTTAGGCAACCAAACCTAGATAAAATGTTTTCTTCAATGAATTTGATTACTACTGAGTAAGTAACATTTCTTACTAGAATTGCTTCCACCCATTTAGTAAAGTAATCTGTTGCAGTGAGGATCCATTTATGCTGATTGCTTGAAGTAGGATGAATCTCTCCAATAAAATATAATCCCCATAGGAGAAAAGGTGTTGAAACTATTGTTGGGATCAGTGGAAGAAATGCTAGTTTTTGCTTACTAGCAAACATCTGACAAGGGACACAACTTCTGACCTTTGCTCCTACTAGTAAGAAAAATGTTGGCCAACAGAATCATGCCCTTAATATCTTATATGCTATTGCTTTCCAAGCATAATATCCTCCACAAAATCCTGTATGAAACTGATCAATGATCCCTTCAGTCTTTGATTCTGTTAAATGTAATAGCAAGATATTGAGTGGGTCCTTCCAATATATATTTGCATTTATGATACAATACTTGACTGCTTTTAATTTAAGAGTCTTACATTGACTTTTGGAAAATGATGCAGAACATTCAAAAATGAATTAATAAATTTACAGTATCTTGATACTAATATGATAAAAGAAATTTCTCATCAATATGTACATAAATAGTTTGATCTGAGGGGAAAGGTTCTTGTGGATTCTTTTCTTTAGGATTTTGGGAAGGTTCTTGTGGATTCTTCTCATTTGAATTTTGGGAAGGTTCTTGTGGGTTCTTCTCATTTGAATTTTGGGAAGGTTCTTGTGGGTTCTTGGTTTGTATCCAAAAGAGGGCTCACCTTTGGTCATTCCCCTTTTTTTTCCTACCTCGTTTACCCTCCTCTATCTTCATTTCCCTATTTTTCTTCCTAAACCCAACAAAATAGTCCCTTTGGCCTTAAGCCCCGAGTGCAAAACCACAAACCCACCATAGAACCTCACCAATATGACCTCGCGCACTCATAAACCCCTTGTTGAATCCCCACCGTCGATCAGTCCCCACTAATCCAATGGCGCTCATCGAGCCCGATAAAGGGACCCACTCGATCATTTCGCAACATCTGATCATCTCCATAAAGATCTGATGGCATTCGCTCTCATTGCGCCATCAAATTAATCGAACGATAGTGCGTGATGAGAGCGGTTTTTCTCTCTCATCTGCCGCTACGTGTCGATTGCTGAATGGAATCACGCGACTTCGGGCTTTTGCCACTTAACGCCCGAAAGCGGTGCGATGAATACCATTACCACCCAACCAAACCGCTCCTGCCCGTTAAACAACTGCGTAGCTCCGTAGCCCGATCACCGTCCGATCAGTCCGCTGAAGATCTGACGACTCTAATTCACCTCATTCCCACTTTGGCCGATAGCCTCCGCTAAGCCATCTCCGCCGTCCATTTTTATGATCTGATGGTTATCCTTCCCTCTCGTCCCAACTGTTTGTTTGCCCATGCATTCCACGTCCTTGACCACTCTATTGCCCGAGGAAGGAGATAACCAGTTTGCCAGTATCAGTCACAGTTAGTTCCCAACAACCATATTTAACAGAAGACATGGACAAAAGGGAAAAGGACACAGCACGACCCTGTAACAGAATTGATCAGTTATGGAATCTACTGGTACGAGCACTCCAACAGCCAAAAAGGACGGCACACCACTTGAGCAGATCAGATTCACTCACTGAAGCAAGCAAACACGTTCAGAGACTCCATAAAGCGGTTAAATGCAGATGGTGGTCAATTATGACCCCTCCATACCTAAATGGCCAAGCTCCCTTGCAATGTAAATCTATAAATACCCAAAAACAAGATGTAATCAGGGGTTGGCATTTGATGTAAGGTTCAACTTCTAGAGACTGTAGATATTTTGTCACTTGCAGTGTCTCGTCTTCATTTTAAGCTAATACAAGCTTCTTTCGCTGTTAACTGCTCACTTTCCATTTTCCTCTGTTCTAAGCTTGTGCCTGATATGCTGTGTTCTTAATATTTTGAGGTTTAGCACTAGATAACTATCATCTTATCTCTGTGTTAGATTGTTGAATGCACCACTGAATAGGTTACTCAGGTTTCCTTCTATCTAGTGCAAGAGAGTTGTCATCCTGTCTGTGCATTAGTAGAATAGATTTGCAGGTTTCTTTACTAGTTGTAGCTGGCCATCACATGGTCTTGTTCATCTGCTGGTGTAGTTAGTATTCTCCATATTCACCCAATACCTCAAACTGTGAGCATTGGTGGTCTAAAGCCTTGTAGTCTGAGGGTGTTCATGCATGTCTGAAGTGAAACAAAGTAGAAGTGGTTATTTGGCTTGAACAAACCATCATTCCTTCCATGAAACCTACAACAATAGTTGAATTTATATGTTACCAGGAATCTTCAAGCTACAACCTAGGAGAGTTTCTTGGAATCCTAACAGGAAGGTTCTTGTGGATTCTGCCCTGATATTTCCAGAACAGAGTTGATGCCTATCACTTTATAGTTGGTTCAACTAAAAGTTTATCTAATCCTTAACCTTTTAATAACTTTGTGGTTTTGATAGTTAGACCATACTCCAAAATTTGGGTGATCCATCTACCACTCCTCCCATTAGTATCTGGTTGAGTGAGAACAGTTTTAACAACACTGTTGGGAACATAGGCTATAATGGTTGAATGTAAAACATACATCCTAAAAGATTTCAAGGATTGGAATAGGGCATAAGCCTGCTTCTCAATTATGTCATATTTGAACTCAACATCTCTCATGAATTTTCTAAAAAAGGCTGTAGGTTAGTCATGGGAATCTCCATTCTTTTTTAGTAAAACAAGAATAAGGGTTGTTTCAGAGGCAAAGGAAAAGACACTGAATGGTTTGGTATAATTAGGGTTGGCGAGGGTTGGAGCTTTAGAGATAGATTTCTTGATTTGATCAAATGCATGTCTGGAAGAGACAACCCATTTAACTTCATGACCCTTCTTAAGCAAATCAGTTATATCTTTAACAATTTCAGCATAATTGGGTATGAACCTTCTTAAAAAGTTGATTTTACTAAGAAAATCCTGATTTTATTTTTTATTTATTGGTAATGTTAATGTATGAATCACTGATACTCTGTTTGGATCGATAACTACTCCATCTTTAAAAATTATATGGTCAAGCAATTTCCCTTCTAAGATATCAAATAGAGACTTCTTTGGATTCAATGATATCCCAAATTTCCTGCATCTTTCAAAAACCTTCATCAAGTGTTTTAAATGTTTTTTTTATCAAAATTAGAGAAAACTGTAAGGTCATCAAGATAAATAACAAGAAATTTGTTTACCTGGCCTACAAAAGCTATATCCATAGCTCTCTAGAATGTAGCTCCCGCATTTGTCAAACCAAAAGGAATCCTTGCACACATGAAAGTACCCCAAGGTGTTGCGAAGGCAGTCTTTTCCCTATCCTCTTTGTCCACCTTGGTCTGATTATAACTAGAAAAACCATCTAACATTGAAAGTCTGTTGGCTCCAGAAACTTGTTGAAGTAACTAATCCATCTTAAGTAATGGATATTTTTCCTTTATTGATGCTTTATTTAAGTTTCTAAAATCAAGACAGAGTCTGATTTCGCCATTCTTTTTTTCTGACAGGTACTAGATTGGCAATCTAATTAGAATATCTTAGTGGAAGAATAATTTGTGCATTTAACATTATCTTAAGCTCTTTCTCAATAGTTGGTAGAAGAACTAGATTAATTCTTCTAAGTTTTTGCTGGTAGGGTTTAGCTTCAGTTTTTAGTGGTATCTTATGTTCAATGAGGGATGTATCATAAGTTTTAAGATTAGCATAAGACCAAGAAAAACATCTTTGTATTTTTTAAGTAACTTATGATATTCATCTTTAACTTCTGGGGCTAAAGATGTAGAAATTTTATATTTTGCAGTTGTTCTTGGGATCCAATATTGATTTCTTCTATCTCATCTTTAGGAGAAATGGATGGAGGGTTTCAAGGGACATCATTATAATCGAATAATTTCTCTAAAGGAATTAACCCGTTAATAATGAAGTTGTTTGATAATTGTATGATGTCAAGATTTGCAATCTTGGAATTTAATTCAAGATCATTAATAGCTTGAGGATTGATCATATCAAGATTGTCTTCATCAATTTGCAGAAGAAAAAATTCACCTACAAGTTGAAGGAAAGATTTTAGTTGTTCATCATCCTCAAACACTTGCCAATGCTTTTTTTTATCAGGTATACATGGCCTGTATTTAACCTGGATTTGGTATAACAGTTGTGTTTGACCAGGAACCTTAAATGAGCTTGCAGAAACAACTAAAGAATATGCATGTATCTTTTCATTTCTAGGGACATAAGTTATGTTGAAGGCATCAAAGAAATTTTCAATGGAATCCCAAACCTCATTTCTATAAGACCTAAGCCTAGGATGCTCTATTTGGCAAAGATTTCTAACTTGTCTTACAATGAGCTCTGAGTTAGTGAAAACACTCAGGTTGTGTACCTTTAAACTCTTGGCTAACTGTAGTCCTAGAAGGAAAGCCTCATATTCTGCTACATTGTTGGTAACTTCAAAATTAAGTTTACATGATTGTGTTATGTTTTCCTTTTCTCGCGAGATTAACACTACCCCAACCCCTGCTCCATCCTTTGTACAAGAACCATCAAAGAACAACTTCCATACATCAGTTTGATTTGATACAGGGTTTTCAACTACATCTTCAATTTTAACTTGAGATTCATGTATTTGATTTGAAGAGAGTTGAAAATAGCCAAAATCTTGATCAATTGCATAAATGGGGTGGTTCTTTAGTTGATCTGTTTTTCATACCACGTGGACAAATCTAACCTCTCTATACAACCTAAGTTGTTCCCGCCCATAAACTGGAATAGTGGCATAAGACATGTCCATCTGAAGAGTTCCCCATAATTTGGCACAACAAGACCTTGAAAGGAGCATCCCAAATTTGGGAGGGATGTCAGTGACAACAATATCTAACACTATGCTTTTTACTGAGATTTGGGCAAGAGTGACTACTAAATCCTTAATCAATCCTAGACAAGGTACTCTTTTGGAATCAAAGGTGTACAATTCATGATAGGATATAGTTATGTCAAGATTTAAATGATCCATGATGGTTTTTGGCAAGAGATTGTGTGATGCTCCAGAATCAAGCATACATAGAAAGTCATTTGTTATTAGTGTCACATAGAAAGGGGGTACTATTTCATCTATCATATCTGAGCTAGGACCAAAGACAACTGCTGGTTTTTCATCTTGAAGGCTAATAACATCAATAGAGGTGTTTTGTATCCATTTGGAAACTTGATTTTTATATCCAAGGTATTTTGAAAGTTCCGAGAGTGGTATAGGGATTTTAACTCTTTCTAACTCCTTTTCAACATTAAATGCAGTCAATACAGTTTTTTCAATTTGAGCTATATCAGTTGATTGATTTAATGGTCGAATAGTAGTTGTCTGAGTTTCAACAGTTTTGGTACAAGGTTCAATTGTTGGAGTTTCCTTGGGAGGTCTTCCAGGGCCAGGTCTAGGTCAAAGATCATATCTTTTGTTGAGCTCTACAATTAGGAATTCAGAGAAGGCATGGTATTTGGAAACCTGTGAGGATTCTTGATCTTCTTTAACTTGCTTATTTTGTGAAAGAGAAATAATAGTGGCTTGACCAGAAGAACTATCCATATTGTTAATGTCTTCGATGATAGTCATGGTATTGTCATCGAGTTATTGATCATCTATCAGTAAAGGAGTTGGAACTTGCTGATCATTACTAGGTCTTTGAAGAATTTGTAATTGTATATTTCTTTTGTATTGACCTTGATTTTGATTTTGAGGTCGAGTTACTATCTGTTGAATTGTTCTAGGCTGTCTCTCAATCTTGGAAATTCTATTGGATAGATTCCTAAGAAGTGAAGTGATATCATCAATTTTAGAATCTTCAGTTTTAGTCTTTGAAGAAGTAGAGGCCTCTTGACTAGATTTAAGATTTCTTTGGGCTTTCTCCTCTTTAGCTTTTAAAGTGGCTGAGGTAGCCCTATTTGCTTCTACCTCTATAGCATTAGTTTTCATGTCTTCAAGAGTCCTTGAAGTTCTTTCTCTTAACATTACACCAAAATCATCTTCAAAGGCTTTTGAAAACCTAGATTTGGCTACTGCCACAAGGGGTTTACAATCAGGGGGCATCTTATGATAAAGTTTGTTGAACCTTTTGATAAAATCAACATCTTTCTTCACTCCCCATTGATTTTTGAATATATTTTTTAACTCTTCCCAGTTTCTAATGGAATTTGTAGGTAACTGCCTAAACCAAGTTCTCACATTTCCCTCAAGAGACTAAATAAACAACGTCATGTAAACATTTTTTTGTTCTATGTTCATGTTATCCGCAAAGTCTAGAAATTCTTGAAGATGGTCTTCAGTTGAGGGACTGTTGGGTTGTGTTATATTCTTTCCATGATTAGCCCACGTAGTTAACCGAGGGGTTAGAGGGGGGGCGAAGCCTGCCTTCGTTGCACTGATTATGTAGCAGGGGGGGTCACATGGGGGTTTGAGACGTACCTGTAACCCCACTTTATGGGGTCTGGTCCATGGTATTGGACATGATGGTTTTCGGTCCATGGTATTGGATGTTTCGGCATGTATAAATATGTATTATAACATTGAAAGGAATATAATGAAAAATCAAGCTGGTAGTCCTGGTTTTGGGATCCAGGGGAAAATCTCTGTGTATATGTGTTTTATGTGTTATACTCTCACATTGTTTATTTTCTATGTTTTAGAATTCGTATGTAGGTAATTTCTGTATGGGGTTAAAACCTACATTTGTTATCAGAGTAGTTTTGGCTTCAAGGGGATGCCTTTGTTGCTGAGGAGTTTCGCTTGGGCCTGTGGTAGACCCTGTTCAATGGGAGATCTGCGAGATCAATTCTGGTGGAGAAAGAAGATGGTGAGTGGTGGAAAGATAGAGATCAAGAAATTTAATGGTCAGAGTTTTGAGTTGTGGAAACTCAAGATGGAGGATCTGTTGGTGGATAAAGATCAATGGATTGTAGTAGATCCAGGTACTAAACCAACGGGAGTGTCCAATGAAGAATGGAAGAAGTTGGATTGGAAGGCAAAGAGCACAATAAGATTGTGTGTCTCAAATTCAGTATTGCTGAATGTGTTAGGGGAAGCTACAACTAAGGCTTTGTGGGACAAGTTAGGGACTTTGTACCAATATAAGTCTCTAGTGAATAAACTATTCTTGCGGAAAAAGCTGTATAACCTGAGGATGAAAGATGGAGACTCAGTGACAGAGCATCTGAACACATTTAATACTGCGGTAAGTCAGTTAGCATCTGTTGATATTAAAATTTCAGATGAAGATAAGTGCATCAGTTTATTGTGTTCTCTACCAAATTCGTGGGATAGTTTGGTTATTGCAATAGGTAGCAATGCAACTGCCTTGCAGTTTGATGAAATAGTCTCATCGTTGCTGACGAAGGAGATGAGACGGAAAATATGGAGATCTAGAATGGTGATGCCTTTACTGTACGAGGAAGGTACCATAACATAAACAAAAATAAGTCATCGAGTGGGAGATCTAAATCTAGAGGGAGACCTAAATCTCTAGGAAAACCTGTAAAGGTGGTGTGCTGGAAATGCAGAGAAGAAGGGCACTACAAAAGGGACTATAAATCTAAACTCCTGATAAAGGAAAGGGATATGATGATGCTCCTTCTGCAGAGGTGAAAACCATCTCAGATGAAGGTGGGGATGTGTACTTGGATTCTTCAAGTACACATGTAGATCATGAGGCATGGTTGATTGACTCAGATGCATCCTTTCACTTCACTTCCCATAGAGAGTAGTTTTGCGAGTATGAGAAATACGATGGTGGTGATGTCTTCTTAGGGGATGATAGGAAGGCTAGAATCATTGGTCATGGAAAAGTAAAGTTGAAGTTTCAAGGTGGAAGGATTAGAACACTTCTAGGTGTTCTTCATATTCCTACATTGGCCAGAAATCTAATTTCTGTAAGCAAGCTAGATGATGCAGGTGTAAAGATAGTGTTCGAGAAGGATACCTGCAAAATGGTTTAGGGAGCACTAGTATTGATGCGGGGAGTTCGGCTTAGAACTCTATACAAGCTGCAAGGTAGCACTGTTATTGATGGGTGCAATAGTTCTGTGGTTCCTGAAAGTGGAGCATAAAATCTAGTGGTCTCTAGAGAGAAGACCACGCTGTGCCATCAAAGGCTTGGACATATTGGAGAGAAGCAAAATCGAGTGAGTTTCCCCTCTGGTGGTAAGAGGGCAAAACAAATATTAGAGCTTGTGCAGAGTGATGTGTTTGGACCTGTGAAGGTTCCATCACTGGATATGTCTGTGTACGGTTCATTTCTCCTTTGGAACATGTACATATGCATCACATCCAAATACCCTTAGATGTGAAGTAGAGGGTTTCTTACCAGTCCATACCTCTTATGGAGTCTTATCCTCCAATGCTAATGAAAGTGACCTATTGATCAGGTAACATTCAGTATCCACCGCCTCTGCCCATAATTCCTGTCCTAACCCGACACCACTGAGCATGCTTCTTGCCCTTTCCATCAACATCTTGTTCATTCTTTCTGCAACTCAATTTTGCTGAGGTGTATATGGAGTAGTCTTCTGCCGTGCTATACCATGAGAGCCTTAAATTCTTTAAAACTGTCAAAGACTTCAAATTTTTTCTTAAGGAAATATATCCATGTATTCCTTGAGAAGTCATCTATAAATGATACATAATACACAAACTTACCCAGTGATGGAACCTTCACAGGTCCAAACACATCACTATGCACAAGTTCTAATATATGTTTCACCCTCTTACCACCAAAGGGGAAACTCACCTGATTCTGCTTCCCATATACACAATTTTCACAGAAATCAAAATCCAAAGATCTATTAATCATACCTTCTACCATACCTTTACCATGAAGTATTCGAAGGCCCTTCTCTCCAATATTTCCAAGCCTTTGATGCCACAGCATGGTCTTCTCTCCAGAAACCACTAGATTTTCTGCTCCACTTTCAGGAACCACAAAACTGTTGCACTCGTCAACAACAGTGCTACCTTGCAGCTTGTACAGAGTTCCAATTCGAACTCCCCGCATCAATACCAGTGCCCCCCGAACCATCTTACAGGTATCCTTATCAAACACTATTTTACACCTGCATCATCCATCTTGCTTACAGAAATTAGATTTCTAGCTAATGCAAGAATATGCAGAACACTCGGAAGTGTTCTGACCCTTCCACCTTGCAACTTCAACTTTACTTTTCCGCGACCAACGATTCTAGCCTTCCTGTCATCCCCCAAGAAGACATCACCACCATCATATTTCTCTTACTCGCAGAACCACTCTCTATGGGGAGTGAAGTGAAAGGATGCACCTGAGTCAATCAACCATGCCTCATGATCTACGTGTGTACTTGAAGAAGCCATGTACACATCCCCACCTTCACCTGAGGTGGTTTTCGCCTCTGTAGAAGGAGCATCATTAGATCCCTTTCCCTTGTCAGGAGCTTTAAATTTAGAGTCCCTTTTGTAGTGCCCTTCATTTCCGCATTTCCATCGCACCACCTTTACAGGTTTTCCTAGAGATTTAGATTTTCCACTCGATGACTTATTTTTGTTTCTATTCTGGGACCGTCCTCGTACAGACAAGGCATCACCATTCTGGCTCTCCATATTTTTTCGTCTCATCTCCTCCATCAGCAAGGATGAGACCATTTCATCAAGCTGCAAGGTAGTTTCATTGCTACCTATTGCAATAACCAGACTATCCTACGAATCTGGTAGAGAACAAAACAAACTGATGCACTTATCTTCATCTGAAATTTTAATATCAACAGATAATAACTGACTTACCACAATATTAAATACATTCAGATGCTCTTTCACCGAGTCTCCATCTTTCATCCTCAAGTAATATAGCTTTTTCTGTAGGAATAGTTTATTCACTAGAGACTTAGATTAGTACAAAGTCCCTAATTTGTCCCACAAAGTCTTAGTTGTAGCTTCCCCTGATACATTCAACAATATTGAATCTAAGATACACAATTTTATTGTGCTCTTTGCCTTCCGATCCAACTTCTTCCATTCCTCATCGAACACTCTCATTGGTTTAGTACCCAGATCTACCATGATCCACTGATCTTTATGCACCAACATATCCTTCATCTTGAGTTTCCACAACTCAAAACTCTAACCATTAAATTTCTTGATCTCTATCTTTCCACAGCTCGGCATCTTCTTTCACCACCAGAATTGATTCAACAGATCTCCCACTAAATAGGGTCTACCACAGGCCCGAGCAAAACCCTCAGCAACAAAGGCGTCCCCTTGAAGCCAAAACAACTCTGATACCAAATGTAGGTTTTAACCCTGTACAAAAATTACTTGCATATGAATTCTAAAACACAGAAAATAAACAATGCAAGAGCATAACACATAAAACACATATACATAGAGATTTTCCCCTAGATCCCAAAACCGAGACTACCAGCTTGATTTTTTCATTATATTCCTTTCAATGTTACAATACATATTTATACATGCTGAAGCATCCAATACCATGGAATGAAAACCATCGTGTCCAAAAACATGGACCGAAAACCATTGCGTCCAAAACCATGTGCGAAAACCATGCACAAAACCATAGGTAGGTCCGCCCAATCTAATATAGGGTCCAAAAAACAAATTCCTTGGGGCGCTGCCCCAGACTCCATAGAGGGGGGCTACTTTCCCCCCTCAAACCCCCCAAACAGGGGGGGCTTCCACCCCCCTGTGACCCCCCCACTGCACAATCGGCGCAATGAATGGGGGACTCCACCCCCCTCTAACCCATTAGTTAACTACGTGGGCTAGTCATGGAGAAAATATAACACAACCCAACAGAAATTGTGGGGAGTTTGCCAGTGGAGTGGCACCAACCCATGGATGTTGGTGCAGATTGAAGTAAGGGTGGAGAAATATCTATTGCATAGATGACAGCTACCTAAAAGCGAAAATAAGCATCGTGGAAAGCAGTGCGAGCAATGGCTAAGAAGAAAAAGAAAGAAGCTACTACTAAGGCAGCTACTGAAAAAGAGCGCTGCTAAAGAGAGTACTAAAATAGAGCGCACTGACACAGAAGAAGTCGAAGCTTCGGCTTCCCAACATAGTAAGGAGTAGGAATTGTTCGAGCATGGCAGAGATGGAGGAGAGGAACAAAGAACTCCCTACACATTGGAGAAGCGTAGTAAAGAGACAACTGTTAGGCTAAGGATGAAGCACAAATCCAATAAACAAGTGCGCATTGACCCAATGATCCTCACAAAAGGGGATCTAGATGAGATTAGGGACAAAGTAAGAGACACCACAACAAAGTTGTGGCAGAAATTTGAACAAAAATATATGCAGACGCTAGGGAGCATCCATAAGGATTTTCGCGAGTTGCAGATCTAGATAGGAAGGATTCAAGCAAGCGTAGGGCAAGTGAGCGGGGTGCAAGCAAGCCTAACACAAGGGAGCAAGAAAGTATTGGAGCTAGAAATGACTGTGGACCTCAGAGTCATATCCTTACCAGAAGGATCAGTTCACATGGACTCAGAGGAAGACCGTGCTTTTTTGAGCACAATCAAAGACATCGGGGTGAACTTAGTCACACTACCACTTCAGATTCTCCATGCACTACATCAAGGGATCTCAAACGAGCTTCAAATTAGAGAGCAGTGCATGCTTGCAGTGATCGGTGAATTTAAGGTAAACACCGAATAGATGTTCGCTGAGAAGGCTCAGGTTCGAAAAGAAAAGGAATATATGGAGGCACGAAGTCAAAGCCTGGAGACAATGATAACACATGTGTGCAACTCAATCCTAGAGTTAAATATTCTGGAAGACACCGCAACTACAAAAAGGATCAAGAAGTTAGCAGTTGCAATCCGTGCATCAAAAGACAAGATAGGAAAAGTCACGTTTGACTTCCAAATGAAAATCTCAGAACTACAACTGCAATTATAGCCAACCACTCCGCTAGAGGTCTGGGAGTAGTGCGAAGCAGCCATCAGGGAAAGCATGGCCACTTTGGATGCAGCAGTGACAGGCTACACGTTGATATTCGAACAGGCCATGGAGCTATGGACGACTCTGCAGGAGGATGCAAACCTACAAAATCTTGGCTCAGATATGTGGGAGACACAATGAAGGTTTGATGAAGTTAGGGTGACTATGTGTACTTTGGCGCAAGTTCAATGCCTCACTCGATTGCAGGAAGGAAAATAGTTGCAATAAAAAATTGAAGAGATATAAAGGAAAGAGGCCCTTCTCAAGACCATAATACAACCATGGATAGAGGAAGCGATTCAGCTTACTTTGTCAGTCCAGGAAAAGTTAAAGACACTTCAACAGACACAAAGAATGATGTGCCTGGCAAAAGAAGGACCGCCAACAGAAAATATGGTAGAATAAGTGTAGTAGGCCATAGTACAGGGTTTTGCTGATGTCGCAACATTGCAGGTAGAGTTCAGTGATCTCTGCAACAAGATCGAGGCGCCAACAGAGTGACTTGAGGGCGAGTCACCATATTTGTGTTGGGGGCCTATTGGGATAGTGTCTCTAGGGTCCATTTTGAGTATGTTAACCAATGTTTGAATAGAATTTTGTAAAGAATGAAAAGTATCTGGGAAATGTGGAAGCATAACGCGCAGCTAAGCAGGAGTCAAATGGGCTTTAGCCCCTTGTATGGGTAAGTAATAGGATAGTATTGGGATTCAACCATAGGCTGCAGGCCATGGTATTGTAATAGAAAGGCTATAAATATTTGATCCATAGCGAGTCTATATATGGTAACTAATATAGAATATTATTGTTTTTGGAAAGTGCTAAGGTAGGAAAGCTCTGTTTTCCTATGCTTAGGCAAAAGGGGAAGGCTCCTGTAGCTGAGTGCGTGGAGACCTTGGCAAGTTTGCATATGAGTGCGTGAGCCCCTGTAGTTGGGTGCGCAGGGTGGAAAAGTCTTTAATCTGAACTCTGAATATAATAAAGACTGATTTTGGAACGAATATCTTGCATATGTTTCTTATTCTTATTTCAGTTTAATTTTATGCGTTATTTCTTATTGATCCGTTTTCTGTGGAATAAAGTGTAATTGTTGCACGAATGTGTTAAAACCTCAATATATATGCATGGAATAAGTAATGATATTGTTTCGCGAAGGCATTAGCCAAATTTGTATGATCTCTGCTCGAATCGAGTAGATCTGCACAAAGGAATATCTAGGGTTAGTATTTACTACGTCAAAGATGTCACTCTACTTCTTTTAGGTCTGTAAAGTCTAATTGCACACTGTCGTGAAGGTTTGAGGGCCATTTTCATAAGAGTTATAGTAGCAGACCATAGGGAGACATGGATCTGTGCGAAGGAATATTTGAGCTACCAGGGCTTCAAATTACTTACCACTCAGTCTCTGGATGCAGAAACCTAGTTCTAGCATCCCCCAAATTGCTTCGGGTGAGACTGCAACCTACGATATGTAGGTTGTTTCCGAAAGGGCCAACAGTTAGTGTTTTGTTGGTTGGCACAATCACTCTGAACCGAGTTCAGGCCCCCTTAAGCCCACATTTATCCTTAGCAGCTTGGTGCATGCACTCTGTTTTGCACTGTTTACCTGTGCAGGCCTTGAGATTTTTTTAAAATTTGCTTTTTCTTCAACCCAAACCTGAGTTCTTTTTTCTGAAAGTGCCATTATTTTTTTTTAAATGGTGTTATGTCTCTTCTGAACTCATTTGAGTGCTTTGTTAATGTTTTATGAGAATTAGGTCTTTTTGAAGAAATTACTTAGGTTTTTCCCTGGTTGATTTGTTGATTGATCAAAATAAGATATTTGTTTATGATATTCTTATTTTGTTCTATCAGATACACTAGTTAGCCTTAGTTTTTTCTTATTTGTGGTCAAACTCATTTTGAATTGCAAATTAGGGTTTATTGAGATCTAGTGCTTTTGTGAAGGAATTGTGGTCATTTTTGCTTGATAAAGGAAATTATTGCTTTCAATATTGGAAATTTCTCAAAATTAAATTGTTATTATCATTAAATTAAAACATTCATAGGGAAAATGTGTTTTCTCCAACTCTCTTGATTTATTTTTAGGCTTGAAAGTTTTGAGTGATAAAAGATAAAGAGCGTTTTGGCTTATTTGACATTTAAGGGAATATGGAATTTGGTTTGTTTCCTACATTTTCATTACATTAAAGTGAAATTGGTTGTTTTCGAAAACTTGGAAAAGTTGTAAGTTTTGCATTTCATTTCAGAAAAATCAAAGCAACTCTTTCTTTCCTCTAAATAGGATTTCATCGAATTTGAAAGTTACCACTGCATTTTTTAGTGCATTAAGATTTTAAGTCATGTCATAACCTCATAATTTTCACCTTCATTACCTATTGAGTAAAGAACAGCTTAATAATACAGCGTTGATTAAAATTCATCTAAAATTTTAAATTTTTAGGGATCTTGCTACCTATAGTAGCTTAAGTATAGGGCTTTGGAAAGGGAAGGAAGTAAACTTTCCAAAGCTACAAACAAACAATATGATCTCGCGTTAGGGAGAGAAAACCCAATTATTTCCGTTTTGCTTTGTGAAGCTCTTCTTGTACATCAGTTAAGCACAAGATCGTGTCATATCTGATGAAGAGATCATACCCACATCATCGACCTAGATATAATTATTTACACGTATTACAATGGTACCGAAAGGTACTTGGGTTCAATTTAAAGTAAACCTCCAATTGATCATGTGGAGGAGCCTTCAAGTAAAATTGAACTTGTTACTCTTCCCTTGTGTGTACATTCGATCTGCGGCTGTCCCCCAGGGAAAATTGTTGTATTTGGTGAAATTAGTGACTATAATCCTATGGCTCTACCTAAAGTGACGATAGAAGGAAGGTCCTGTTATACCTAGAACAGACATTGACTAGACTCACTTTGACTTTTTGGAGGGTAATCGAGATGGTTTATAGTAGAGTTAATTGCACCAGATTGTTTTATTAAGCATGTTGTCAAGGTAACTAGTTCCAAATTCTCATTTCTATAAAGCTTTTCACCTTGATCACTACGATGTTGAATTTCATCACCAACTAGTAATTATTGATGTCTGTGAAGGTTTGGTTTGTATGGTTTGAACTCCTAGATTTTTAGCGTGTGTTACTTTTTGTGTTGTTCTTTTTACTTTTTAGATATTTTAGGTGTAATTTAAATATTGTGTAATTTATTAATTGAAAAAAAATATTGTGGTGGAATTACCAAGACAATCACATAGGATACTCAGAGACCCCCCCCGAGTATACATCGAGTTAGTTAGAAAAGATAAAAGCCAAAAAATCTAAATCATCAGGATTTGGAACTATAGCAGAAACTGAAATTTTTATTATTATAGACTTTGATGTAAAAATAATTGAAGCTAATCAACCGGAAACATCCACTATTTTAGGCCTTCAAGTGACATAAACTGAATTTGATCAAACTCGGAAATTAACATCACACTCAGAAGGAACTAATTTACAAATTACTGAACTCATTCAAATTGAATGAGATACTGGAGACTTTTCAGATACAAATCCCATTTTTGAACTAGATATTGACAAACTCAAGTCTGATATTTATGAACCTGAGACTTATACACATGCTACAATGCATATTCCAGATCCTCCACATTCACCGCGTGTGAAACTTATTATTACTGATAGTCTCCCTCTTGGTGTCATTAGCATTGAAGAATTTGTTTCAGATGAAGAGGGAGAACCAATTGTTTCTACTAATGAACTGTCAGATATCTAAGAGCTTTTGTTTAGATCTCTTCACCCTAACCCTTGGTATTTCACACCTTTGAACTTTTTAGGAGGGATTCTATGATACACAACTCCTTACTCTACCATACCAGGTTTTGATTGGTCTATGTTGGCTTCTAGAAGTACCTCATTAGACACATATATGTTTTCTACTTCTCCGGAGTCAACATTGTATGGTGGTTTTCTCCTGCCTGGATATCACTCTCTTGTTGGAGCTTATTCAGGAGGTTCTTCCTCGAATTCATCTTCAAACATGTTAGCTGGTGTAATTAATCCTACCAATGAAGGTTTGACATCTGAAAAATTTATTAATATGATTTCCAGTAATGTTGGTAATCCTCAAATAAACCCAACAGGTGGTTATTACCTTCCTAGGGGGAAACCATCATATCCTCCACCAAGAGGAAAACCATTAGGTGGATCTTACCCTATAGTTTGCGGGAAACCCCCTACCAAAAATTATCTTAATTATTCTCAAATTCCTCAAACCGGTTTTGGTCAACTTGTTATGCCTTAACATGCCATTGGAATGCCTTATCATGGAATGAATACAATCTAGAACCCTTTGTTAAATCAACAATAAATTCCAGTTCCTTCTCAAGAGCCCGTGTATTAACCTGTTTAACTTATTGGACAACCTATACAACACATATCTTTTCAAGGTATGCCTTTTTAAGTCCAGCCGACTGTCCAAGTTAATCCATCGACACCTAACCAACAACCACTTTAGCATCCTATCCAGATTACTCCTCAAACCTTGGTATAGTTTGCTATAACAACGATTGTTCAGAACCCAAGTTCAAGTTTGCCTCAAGATCCCATTCCAAGAATATCACAGGTAACTGTCCTGCTTATATCACAAGTAATGGTGCAAATCCTTGTTTAGTCTTTACCTCAGGTATCTGGTGTTCAATCTATTCCGACAATTTTTTCCATGCCACAAATACCTGTTGTACATCCTAACCTCCCATATATGCAAGTGTCGTTTCAAGGGAAACCTTTCCTAGATCAACCCCAGAGTCAGTTTGTTCAAGGTCCACCTTTTCAAGCTCAATTTCTCGAAGGTCAACCTTTGCAAAATCAACACTTCCAAGGACAGTTCATTCATGGTCAAATGGGTCAGAGTCTACGATTTCAGAATCAACCATACCCAGGTTATACATTTCAAGTACCTATGCAGCCGCAATATAGTATGACTCATCTTAGACATCCAGGAAGTATGCAAATTCCAAATGCGCAGGTTATTCCAAGATATCTTGGGTATCCTCCTCTTGGTATAGGACTCGTCCCTCAGGGTTATCAATATCCATCTCAGGATCCTAACCGCTAGTTGCCCTTCATTGCAACTTTGGATTTGCTTGACCTCTCTCGGTTAACTAATGATCCTCTTCTTTATTTACCAATTTGGCCAGCCATTCCTACTAAGTTTCGAAGTGATATTCCTAAGTTTGAAGGTAAGTCATGCAAAGATGCATCAAACCATGTTATGACCTATCATCTTTGTTGCGCGTCCAACTCATTAATCAATGATTCTATTAGATTACAACTTTTTCAATGAACCTTAACTAGTTCGGCAACCAAATGGTATGTAGAATTGTCACGCGCTTCCTTCAACACATTTAATGCCCTTGCTACAACTTTTTTTACCCATTTTCAATTGCCCATTCGATATGATAATGGAAGCGAACTTTTAACTTCTTTAAAAAAGTCAACATCAACTCATATCTCAGATCACATTCATGAATGGAGACGAAGACTTCGCTTGGTTAAAGTGTACATTCCATTAATATTTTGGACGAATGGTTCATAAAATCTTTTTTACCAGTAATAACTGAAGATGTGGCCAAAGGAGGTATTGTAACTGAGGAGCAAGTAATTTCTCATGCTTAATACCTTGATCTTGTTTATACTCAGTCTGGTACTTTGTATGAAAATATCTAAGATTTACCTGTCTTGGTCAAACTAATTTATCCCTTACATGATCACATGTTGCGGATGGCATGATTAGTTCCGTGAGCCAAAAATATAAGAATAAAAAGAAAAAATTTAAGAAAACTTAGATTTCAACTCTATCTGATTAACTTGAAGAAGATCCTTCTCCCAAAATTACTTCAGAAATTAACACCATAGAGTCATCTACCAACAAGGGTAAGCAATCTGGAAATAAGAAAAATGGAAAAGGGAAAGCTAAACAAGACACTCATTCTAAGGAGAAATCAAACAAGATTGAACCATTTGATGAAAAGAAGAAACCTCGTTATCCTTGCCTAATTTGTGATGAAGATCATTACAATAAGGAGTGCCCACACCGTGTCGAAGTTTCTAATTTGTCAAATATTCACCCACTCCTGCTGTTTTGAAAGACCCCTTTCCTCCCCAAGATAGAAAAATGGTTTCTCATGACCAATCCTCCTCATCCTCATCGAAAGATATCATGATGATGTCTTCCAAAGTTATGGTAGCAACGAGATCCAAATATTACACATCAAAGAGTCATGTTGAAGATGAATATGACTCCAATCTAGCTAGTCAAACTTCCACATCTACTCCTCCTTCTTCTGAACCATTGCATATTGAAAAACCAAACCCTAATATGATAATTTGTTCGCCTCCTAAGGTTATGCTTCGAGAGTGAGCCTTTAAACCTCATAGTAGGGTTGTCAATAACTGTAACATCATCGAATATTTGGCTATGTCACCTTCGGCAATGCTGGATCTTGAAGTGCTACAGACTTTTCCAGCACAAAGGAAGTTATTATTATCAACCATAGAAGTAGTAGATCCTCATGGCTCCAATTTTATTATTTTCGATCTTGAAAATCATGTCCCGTGTCTCCCACACCAACTGGATTTTCAGATACTAGTTCATGTCAAAACGCAACAAGTTTTTCGAACAATGATTGATGAAGGAGCATTGACATGTATTATGTCCATTTCCTATTGGAAATATTTATGTTCTCCAACAACCAATAAATCTCCCACAACTTTGAAAGCCTTTGATGGAAGAGGTTTTCGTCCTTATGGTCTTTTAAATGATTTGCCAATCAAATTAGAGGGTAAAAAGGTTGTAATAGACGTGGAGGTTGTTGATGCTCAACTTGACTATAACCTTTTTCTTGGTCAGAGTTGGACTTATGCCATGTTTGCAGTAGTCTCATCATATTTTAGGATGATCATGTTTCTTCACAAAGGAAGAATTGTGAAGGTAGACCAATTATCCTACTATACCTCAGACCCTAATTCCACTAGTAGTGTGCCTATTATTGGAAAATCAAAAAATCCATATGAATAAGTTGGTGTTGGTCTTCTAAAAGACTCATCTTTCATGGGAAATTTCGCGTTCCCTCCTCCCAATTTCCCTCATAATGATGCCCAAATTAATATGATTACGTCAAGTAATTTAAAATCAGGAGATCCGTGGAAAGTACCTTCGGAATCAGAAATGGTCTTTTGTGGAAATGAGATGCCCCATAGCCCTTTTGAGTTAGCTTATGAGGCAATTTAATCCTTTTCCAACTCATCAACATTTGAAGACAATCGAATGAATACGATTATTAATGAATATTTTCATTTGTCACGCTTGGAACCAATCTCTATGCTTGATCCTTTTAACACAAATTTCTTAACTGATGAAGGGATTCTAGAAGTTATGACCTTGGATGAAATGCCATGGAACGATACTCATCATTGTTCAACCTTTCTGCCATCCTTTGACAAAATTGAGAATAATTGATAATGTCCAATATCTACCCTTTCTTCCAATTATGAACAGAATTTGGGGAACATATTGACAATGATACCCATAGATATCTCAATGAAACCTGGGATAATTGAAAATATTCATATAGGAGCTTCTTGTTCTTTAGAAAATATTCAAACTTATAAAGCTCTATTTCAATAATTATGTGACATCTTTCCCTAGTCATACGAAGAAATACCAAAAATCGACCCTACCATAGTTGTACATGAAATAAAAACTTATCTGAATGCTAGTCCCATTAGACAACGATTACGTCCTATACATCCATGAAAAGTAGCCGCTATCAAAACTGAGGTTGAAAATTTGTTGAAAGAAGTATTCATTTACCCCATTCCTTTGACTAATTGGGTATCAAACATTGTACCTATTAATAAAAATCAAGGAACTATTCAAGTATGTGTTGATTATAGAGATATTAATAAAGCTTGGCCTAAAGAAACTTATCCAAATCCGTGTATTGACCAAATTGTCGATGACTGTGCCGTGAATGAAATTTTTTCATTCATGGACGCATTTTCTAGCTACAATCAAATAAACATACTCCCTGCTGATCAATACAAAATTGCATTTATATGCCCATGGGGAACTTTTTCTTATCACAAACTCCCATTTGGCTTGAAAAATGCTGGTGCAAATTTTGAGCGAACAATGTCTCATGCATTCCATGATATCAAGCATATTGTTCAGCCTTATTTAGATGATCTACTGGCTCATTCAAAGAAAAGGCAGGATCACCCCTTGCACTTGGAAGAAATTTTCATTAGGTGCATGCATTATAATATTCGCTTGAATCCGCACAAATGTGTCTTTTGTGTGCAATCAAGTTAGCTTATAGGTTTCATTGTTTCGAAAGAAGGCATTTGTGTTGACCCCCTCAAGGTGGAGGTGATTCGAATTCGCCTACTCCTTCCAGCCTTACTCAACTCCAAATTTTAAAAGTGAAAGAAAACATCTTTCATAGATTCATCCATAATTATGCTGAATTAACCCAAGGTTTTACTCGATTGTTGAAAAAGGCCATTCCTTTTGTTTGGGAGGAGCTTGGTGATACAGCTTTTGATGCATTAAAACATGCACTGACCAATGCACCATTATTGCATCCACCTAATTATCATCAAGATTACTTTCTATACTTAGCCACATCTGATGCCACTATTGGCATGGTGTTAGTCCAAGAGGATGATTTTAGCAACGAACATGTGATTTATTATTTGAGTAGAAATCTCACTAAAACCGAGATTAAATATGCACATGTGGAGAAGCTAGCCTTAGTAGTCGTACAAGTTGTTCAACTATTCTATCACTATATACTTCTCCAAAGAACAATTGTTATTTTAAATTGAAACCCTATGATGTATATTCTCACTAAAAAATTTCTAGGGGGAAAATACTCCAAGTGGATAGTTATCTTGCAAGAGTTTGATTTGGAATTTGAAAAATCTAAATCAAAGAAATCTTTGATTTTTGTCGAACTATTATGTGACTTTCCTCATACTGATATATAAATTGTAACAAAAGATTCTTTTGCTGACGAATCTCTCTTTCTTATTAGTACGTCAGATCCATGGTATGGAGATATCATTATATATCTACAAACACAAAATTTTAGGCCTGAGTTATCTAAAATTGATCCTTGTCGAATCCAATACCAATTCCAACAATACAATATTATTGGTGATAGTCTTTACTGTCGCAGTATCGATACTATATTCTAATGTTGTTTAACTCTCCAAGAGGCTGAAAAAACATTAAATGATTGCCACTCTGGAGCATGTGGCGATCATATGTCTGGGTATGCTACTGCCCAAAATATATTACATGTTGATTATTTTTAGCCTTCAATGTTTAAATATTGCATTACTATAGTTTGCAAATGCCATAATTTCCAAATCTACGATCACAAAATGCAAGCACCTCCAGCTCCTCTTCATCCTATCATAGTTGTTGGTCCTTTTTCCAAATGGGGCATCGATTTCATCACCTGTAACCCTCATTCAGCCAGGGGACATGGGTATATTATCCTTGCAGTCGATTACTTTACGAAATGGGCTGAGGCAATGCCTACATATAGAGACGATATTGAAACTGCAACAGTTTTCATTTTCAATCATGTGATTGCTTGGTTTGGTGTCCCACAAGCCATTGTTACAGACCATGGTAGTCATTTTCATAACTTTATGATGGTTGCACTATCCTCTCAACTCATCCTAACGCCATGATAGCTCTGTTCCTTACTACCACAAGCTAATGGTCAAGTTGAAGCCATCAATAAAGTTTTAACTAATATGATTAAATGGATAGTTAGCATTCACAAGGGAAATTGGAATTTTATTCTCTTTTCAGCATTATGGGCTTACTATGCTACTGCAAAAACATTGATGGGTTTTACACTTTTCCAACTTGTTTATATTTTGGAAGCAGTGTTGCCCATTGAATGTGAAATCCCATCCCTAAAACTAGTTATTGAATTACTACCTGCTACCTCTACAGATGAAGAATGTTTTGTACATTTAGCACATTTAGATGAAAATATTTGTGATGCCACATTGGCTAGTGAGACTCACAACAACCATGTCAAAGCTCAGTTTAATCAAAAAATTAATCCTCATTCATATTTAGAAGGTGACTTAGTCTTGGTTTATGATCAATCTCATGACAAGTTTGGCGGGGGGGAATTCGAACCCATGTAGCATGGCCGTTACATCATAAACTACGTATTAGCTAAAGGAGCCTATGAGTTGGCTGATTATGATGGTATTCCTATGGGAAAGCCTAGAAATGGTCTTTACCTAAAGAAATATTGTGCATAACATTTGGTGGAGATCTATACATTATTTACCATTTTTTAGGTATGTGTGATAGTTAATGTTTTCGCATTTTCTACTACTTCTCCTGCTTATCTCGTTTTTCGCTTGATTTTCAGATGTCAACGTTCTCTCATACTTACATTGGCTTTGTTGATGGCGCTAGTCATAGTACTTGGAATTTATCTTCCACAACTTGGGTTATCTATTCACCCAGTGATGAGCTAGTCTTTATTCACGAAATATGTCTCAGTCAAACAACAAATAACATAACGAATACAACGTAGTCATTGAGCTATTAAATGATGCCATCACATTTGGCATCCTGTGTTTGGTCATTAGGTTAGATTTGCAGCTCTTTGTATTATATTTAAATGGTTTCTATACAGTAAAGAGTCCAACAATATTAAGAGTGTTTTTACAGGTCCGTCTTTAGGAAATGCAATTTGACTATATCGAATATAAACACATTACAAGATATTTAAACACATTGATAGATGCACTCTCGAATCATGTGTTAAATAGAAATTTTCAACAGTTGTATATTAAAAACAATATTCGTTCATACATTGATTAAGATAAACAGAACAAAAAAGTAGTATTTTTTCATTAAAATAGAGTTTGTATCAAAGTGTGTCTACAAAATATGTCATCCAAGGACATAAGGCCTCGTGGCCTTTTATTTTCTGAATATGCTAACACAAAAAATCAAAATGTGGTCCTATAAACTAGAATGGCTAAGCATGATGATGCTCATAATAGAAAATGACAGCATGAGCAACTCAATGCAGCAAACGTCTCAGTGGCCCTGGAACCCCAAATACATGTCTCTGATAAGCACGAGGAATTTCATTTGTCCCAGTCTCTAGTATATTCAAAGTCAACCTCTCAAGGTTGTGTTCTAGCTCTATCAAGATATCTTCTACCTCCGGGTTAGTTGCAACAGCTGTTATAGGTTGCTCGCCTCGTCTGTCAAATAATATCAGCCCTACTAGTCGATTTGGTCCCACTTCTGCACATGTATTTCAGATAATTAGCCTTTAAAGACAAAAACTCATAAAAATTTTAAATTTTGGAAATATGTCAAAATGAGAAATTCTCACCTAGATCGCCCCACTGAATTCTGGGATGAAGTGGGGTATCCAGATCACCTCTGTAATCCATCCTAGCATACAGAAAGTCCTTAATTAGAACAATCTTCTAGCCTAACCAATCAAAAAACTCTGGAGTATACATCACTACTAGGTCCATCACCTCCATAACATGCCAGAAATGCAACCCATCTCATCATGCGTGGATCCCTAGGCCCCCCATCATCTGCTAGAATCTGTTGTGGCCGAAGAAGAGGAATCCTCTCTAGGGAAAAAGCAACAAGAATGGTGTCGTAACCAAAATTATTTAGTTTCACATTCTTGCATCTTGTTAATTGTCCCTTCATGTTCACCACCACTGCCTCACACCAGTTGAACACCATGGATTCCCAACATTCCACGGTCATCTGCATCTGTGCCCATGTGGCTAAAGGAAGGGCGACAGTGCCAAACAACTTGCTAATAGTGAAATTGATGGTCCTTAGGGGCAATATCTGGATGGTCTTAATATAAATTCTTCCATCTTTGGGTGGTGTACCCATGCAAAAGAAACGTAGATATCCATCAGTAGTATCTCCTCATTTCCTCTGTCCAAATAATGAAATGTTGGCTCCTCGATGAGACAACCCAGTTAAGAAATAGATGTCATCAGTGTCAATGATAACACGATAATCTACGATCACAAAACATTGTTCCTAGACATTCCAGGTTCTTACCAGCCATGTCATTAGATCTACTTGAAATTTCATCCTAGGAATGAGTGAGTATTTTAGGAGGCCACAAGTTCTTAGAGCCTGCATGGTAGTCAGATCTGCCAAAGTTTCCATATCATTGGCTTCATTCTCTCTTTCCCTCCACTCCATTTTGAACAATCAAATAGCCTAAAATGACCATTTTAAAAGGGTTACAATCATTTTTGAAATCCATCTCATGTTTTTTAAGGCCCAAAACTTGTTTAAAAATAAACCCTCACTGCCTGCGTAACCTCCATTTTACAAAAAAGGCGAAGCTAAATGGATTTTTCCAGAAAACATTTCGCATAGGTCGCGATTTTCCGTATGGAAAATTTTACCTACTTGCGCAGGCCCAACTTAAAAGAACTAGCCCAGGGCCAAGGGTGCATTTTTAAACATATTTTTTCCCCAAAAAATAAATTGGAAGCTTAAAATGGAATTCTAAACTGATGAAAAGCTAAGTTAAGGAGAGATCTTCTACCTAGAAGAAGCAGTGCATGATTTCGTCCACAGGTTAGCTCGGAATCAATCCTGGAAGTCTAGTGGTAAAAACTCCTGTCTCTGCTCTCAAATGGTAAAAATGCAAATGGTGAAGATAATTTACTGTTCCCACTTTTATAAGATTTTTTTAAGCTAAAAAATATTATATTTTATATTTAAAACATTTTGAGAGGGGAAATGATATTTTCGAGCAGTTGTGATGATTTATTGAGTTTAAACATGCAATATAGGTTATGGAGCGAGGATGAATCATTTTGACTATTCAACAGACTTTTATCACTTTTCATGCTCTTAAAAATTTTCCAAAAGAGAAAATAATGGAGTCCTCTTTTAAGCCCTTTTCATAATCTTTCAAAACTAAAATATTGTCGAGTACTTTCTTGTTTGAACTCATAAAATTAAATGAACAATCATCCACTCAATATAATTTTACCCCTTTTACGGACTGAGTTAGGACTATTTACGAAAAAGGTATGCGTTGACTGAACATGGTCAACATAGTTCTCTCTTGTATTATTTTATCATTTTTTGGACCTGAGAGACTAAAACTTACGAAAAATAACCTGATGGAGTCTACTTATGTTTTTCTTCTTACTCTCTAAAATTGAAAAAAATTGAGCTTTACTTTCTCTGGGCTTGTTAAAATATTACAGTAAAATAATGAAATGAGTTTTCTTTTTGTGTCCTTTTCAAACTCGTTGAAAGAAAACGACATCAAGTTACTCTTTTACTGGACTCGTAAAAACAAAATAGTATAGGACCCGTTAAGCATAATGGGACCGAACCATTCCTTCTTAGGGTTCATTAAAAATGCTTTGTTGGACTCATCTGAAGGATGAGCTTACAATCCAATCATATGGTATCCTCCTCAAGCTTGTAAAAAAATAAAGAGGTACTTGCCAGTAATGGTGGAGGGGAATTGGGAAAATATGTCCATTTTACATTATCATTTCTAAAGGTAGCATGTCGCTCTTGAACGCTGCACTCCGTCACACTCATGTCTGAATTGGGAAATCCATTTTTCTTACAATTAATCGAACCTCATTTGAAAGTTTCATGGTTTTTGGTATTATCGTTAAGTCAAATGCTACCAAGTCAATTCTCATGTCGTTATGTGTTCAAGAGAAGTTCAACATCGGTTCAAAATCCCTCTGCAAATTCTAGCCTTCAATTGCATCGGCCATCCATGAGTCAGTCCTCACAAACTATTTTCAAAACTTGACATTGTGTTTCATGTTGTAGGCTTTCCGACATTGGGTCTCTTTCAATCAACTTCAGCTCAGTATCTAGGACGTTGATCTAAAAACCTTTAGTACCTTGAGACCTGCATGCTTTAATGGAAGGTTTCTTGCTTTCAATGATAGGTTATCATCATTGGCCTTCGATTGAATGATTCTATGAGTGTTCGACTGCATATCATCTATTCACAATTCATAGATTGTACTGAAAGTACCTTGAGAACCATTGTCATTATTGGTGGTTTCTCTCACACTTGTTAATTGTTCACATCATTGACCGATAATCAAGTGGTTTCTACCATGTTCCACTTTGAAGCATTCACTCGCATGGTTAGATTCGTATTTTGGATCAAGAAATGGAGATCAAGACCCTGGATCTAGTTTCATCAATCCAAGTTGCGAGGAGATTTATATTCATGATTATGTAGACCTATTTATGAAAAATGGTTGCATCCATGCTATGTCTACTATCTATATGATTTTGGTTTTTCCATGCTTGTTCATTGAGTTCGCTTTACTTTGACTATGGGAATGCCTACCTTAAAGATGATTTTTGATACATATTTGCATTGTAATCCTTGAATATTCCCTGCAGGTTTCTGACCATTGCCTTTGATTAGATCCTTGGAATGATAAAGCGCTTCAATCTTTCAAACTTATTTTACATAATTCGTACTTTAGGGGGAAATACGTTACATGCCAATTTATCGACATGACACTTGATTAGTTTATGGGTCTTTTTACTATCCATGAACATGTTTTAATCAAATCCCTCAGAATTTAAACAACCTAAAATATATGAAGTAGATGAGCAATTTGGTGAAAATCGTTGTCACACCTTGTCAAGTTCCACCTGCGCTGATTTTTCTAGAGTTTCTCGCGCATTCGCTGGAATTAACTCTGAGAATAATGCATAGATGCACTTTGTCTACCACTATAAACCCACGCAGGTGAATCCAAGAAAGTTAAAATAAAAAGTACATTCTAGAAACATAGTTGGTCAAATACTTCCCAACTAAAAGGTTCAAGGTGATGACTATTCAAACTATAACCCTCAGATGATGCATCTTAATCCATTTTCTCATGGAAACCTAATCACTCAATTAAGGAGTCTCATCCTCCTCTTTTGGATCTGAAACTTTTTCCTCTGGGCCTATAAAATTAATAGAGGATAGAGGGGTTGAGGAGGCCAAAACTTAGAGAAGATAAACTTATAGTGTTCGTTTGAGATTGGAAAGATTTTCATCTAAGGAGGAGATTGAAGGTATTTGGGAGGGACCTCACGGCATCAAGGCGAAGGTTATAAGGCCCCTCTTAATATTTGATTAATACAAATGAACATTTTTTCCCATTGATTTGTCTTATTGGAATGATGAATGGTTTATAATTGTTTATAATTTTTGTTAAGGCAAATTCAATTCCTAATTTCCTTGATCATTAGGTTAAGTTGTTTGGATTATTATATCGCATGTGCTTTTGATCCTTTTATGGTCGATGTTTGCAGGCCTTATTAAATATTGAGGAGTTCCATCAAATCACAACAAGGGATCTTCATTGAGCATTTCGTGAGATAGGTAAGAGGCTCATCCATTAGCCTTAATTCTTATAATTCAAACAGGTTCAACTTAGCGAAAGGGTTAGTTCAATTGTCTTGCTTGTTTCTAATTTTCATCAAGGATCTAGGGAGATCACTCTTGTCCGAAAGAGGGATTTTTCTGGTATAAAACCAGGATATCATGGAGGATACAAAGCTAAAACATCCTCCAGTAGTGCTTCTCCTATCCATATCACTGCTGCCCCAGTCAGAATATGCGTATCCAATTAAGTGGGCACATTTCTTTCTATCATACTTTAGGTAGTAGTGGATTGTTCCTCGCAGATATCTCAGTATATGCTTGGTTTCTATCTAATGGTCATGCTTGGGCTCTACCTAGAACTAATTGAGAATATTCACTGCAAAAAAATTCCTAGTTGATCATTCACAAAATACATCAGAGAGACAGCCAATTCTTTATACCTTGTCATATCCACATAGCTTGAATCATAAATTCTCAGCCTCTTCAAATTTGTGACCATAGGGGTTTTCATAGACTTGCAATCCATCATGTCAAACATTTTCAACATTTCAATAACATGTTTTCCTTGACCTAGATATATCTCATCGGGTCCTTGCCATACTTCTAACCCCAAATAATAGCGGATCGGCCCTAGATCCTTCATATCAAATTATGCTACCAATTTCTTCTTGTACTCTTGAATACAACCTTCTACACTTTTCATGAGAAGATCATCCACATACAGAAGAATGATTACAAGTTCATTCTTCACAACCTTGATATAAATATTCGGATCAGCAAAACTTTTCCAGAAGTCCAATCTTTGCAAATATGTGTTCATTCTAGCATATCAAGTCCATGGTGCTTTCTTAAGGCCATAAAGTTCCTTCTTCGGCCTGCAATCATGAGTCTATCTATCATTCGCTTCAAATCCCAAGGGTTTTTCTATATAGACTTCTTTATCAATAGTACCTTTCAGGAATGTTGTGTTGACATCCATTTGATGGATGCTCCATCCCATTGATGGTTCCAAAGATACCAACAATCATGTCATTGTATATCTAGTTCTAGGTGCAAATTTCTCTTCATAATCGATGCCTTTTTGTAGGGAAAAACCCCTAGCCACAATTTTTTCCTTATATTTGTCAATACTTCCATCTACTGCATGCTTAATATTGTAGAGCCACTTGGAAGTTACCATAGATTTGTCTTTAGGCCTAGGGATGATTTCCCAAACTCCATTCTTAATTATCGATTGATATTCTTCATTCATAGCATTTTTCCATTCTTGATGTTTGATAACATCTTCAAAGGTGGATGGTTCTGCTTCAATTAAATTTTTCATATAGGGTGCAAAACTTAAATATCTTTTATTCTTCTTACTTTCCCTAAACGCACCCTTTGTTGCACCATGTCCCTCTGCATCTAGAATAATATACTTGAACCAATTAGGTCTTTTTCTACTCTTAGGGATGATGACTTGTTGTACAGGTTCACTAGGACCTTCTTCTTCATGACTTGAGTCCTCTTCCTCCCTAGTGCAATCTTCTTTCAATATTGGAAGCTCTTCATCATTAAAGTCAATTAGGAGTTCCCTTGATTTTTTAATGCAATACTTTCATCAAATATAACATCTCATCTTACTTATATTTGGTTCCCTTCCTTTATGTATATCATATATGCCTTTGAAGTGTTATTATAGCCAACAAATATTCCCTTCACGCTTGTAGGATCCAACTTCTTTCTCTTATCTTTTGCAATGTGAATATAGATAGGACAACCAAATATTTGGAGATGGTTTACACTTGGTTTCTTCCCAGTGAATGCTTCCTCGAGAGTCATGTTGTCTAATGATTTTTTAGGACTTCAATTTTGAATATACATAATAGTTTTTGGTGCTTCATCCCACATAAATTTAGACAAGTCTTGAGCATGTAAAATGGTTCTAACACTTTGCTCAATCGAGCAACTCTTTCATTCAGCGACTCCATTTCGCTCTGGATTATATGGGACTATCAACTCCCTATTAATTCCATCCTCCTTATAGAAAGCTATGAGTTCCTTTGATGTGTATTCTCCTCCATTTTGATATCTTAGTACCTTTATCTTCCTTTCTGTAAGATTTTCTACTTCGGCTTTGAATTCTTGAAATTTGTTGAATACTTCATCATTGGATTTCAACAAATAGATCCAAGTTTTCCTTGAGTGGTCATCAATGAATATTACATAATATAGATGACCTCTAAGAGACTTTGTATACATTGGACCATAGACATTAGAGGTAATGAGATCCAAGATTTATTTTGACCTTAAAGCACTGCTTCCAAATGGTTTCTAACAATTTTCCCTAATGCACATCCCTTGCACACTCCTTTATGATCCTCTTTGAGTTCAGGGATGCCATTCACCATTGAATTTAGAGTTGGATGGATTTTATGGTGAAGGTGTGCAAATATTCTATGCCAAATTCACATGGGCTTACTTCAATGTGAATAAATCTTGAGAGAGAGGTTTCAACAACCTGTAGAGTCTTCCTTCACGAATCCTAATGACTTTTGCATTTTCTATGCTAGATATTTTATCCCATAGCACAACCTTTCCATCTATAAAAGAAAATATATCTCCCTTATCTTCTAGACATGAAATAGAAAGTAAGCTCTTTTGATAACTTGGTACAAATAAAATGTTATTGAGATGAATGTTTCCTCCATTCCCTAGCTCCAACGAAGTTGATTCAATTCCTCTTAGAAGATAGCTCTTCTTGTCACCAAGTTCAACATAGTAGGAATATTTTCCTCTTGATAAGGTCTTTAGTTTTCTTTTACCTTTCATATGCCTTGATGCTCCACTATCGATTATCCAAATATTTTCATCTTCAAACATACATGTAAGTGCTGAGAATAACACTTTGTCCTTTGTAGAAGTCTTGGTCATATTATTCTTGATGGATAATAAGAGATTCCACAATGCCTTGATACCTTGCTTGAGATGACTTGACACCATAGAACATTGCTTCAATGATTTCTTCAAGGATGTAGTAATATTCATCATGCCCTTAGCTAACCTTAGTGCTGATACCATGTTGAGAAATCTATAGGGTTGCAATTAGGATGATTTCTCTTAAACTTGGTAACTGCTTGTCATGTGTTTTTACTTTTCTTAATTATTAGCTTCTTATATAATAATTATGTTGTTCTTATCATCAAATAGTTACCAAAACAATAATATTAACAATACACAAGAACACAAGATGTGGGCTGCAAGCAAGGGCCAAAAACTCTCCAATTGAGAGGAAAACCTACAAATCCCTTTTCTTCTTATTGATTCTTCAAATGATGAATTCCAAGACCTCACCAAGACCAATAACCTTCAAATACAAATCCAAACCTTCTTGATGATGTGCTCCTTATATCCAAGTCAAACATAGTCAAATCTCTTCTAGTTGCACAACTTCGACCCCCAACTATAGAATTTCGGCCTCCACTGTAGGTCTAAATTTTTGGCCCCTACAATAGCTACTACTTCCACACATGTGAGAAATTATAGAGCTTCCAAAGCTTCCTTTGACCTTCTCTTCAGTTAATTCTCCTTTTAGGACTTGTAGGTGACCTAATAGTCCTTTCTTCGACCTTCTTTTTGCAATTTCCTCAACTTCGACCTTGCAATATCAAAATGCTAGCTTTCCTTCTTTACACATTTGAGATAGAGAGAGAGAAATAACCCAAACCTTCGTCCTTCGTCCTTCTTCCTTCTTTTTTAACCTTATTTTAATTCTTCTTCACTTATATTATGAGAAGTGAGTGAGTGTTGATAGGAGGTCGAGTTCCCTCCTATATATAGGCTTCCAAGGAGGATGACATGCCCTAATGAGGTTGACTTCTTAGTTTTCAGGTCGACTTGGTCTTGGAGGGTATTTTAAAACTTTTAAATACAAAATAATTATTTTTACATGTTATAATGTGCCCAATGGAGTCTTCTTCTTACATGTATAATGTGCCCAATGGAGTCTTCTTCATATGGCAATGACTTTATTGACTTATTGACCCTAGGAAAAACCCAAAAAGCACTCAATGGCTGCTTGACCTAAATAAAATGACCTTGAGCATGAAACCCATGCTACAATAATAATCAATAGTAATTTTTGTTTCAATTTACAATATACAAGAATAAACAATACATTTCATAATTATGAAGACCGAATCTAGTTACACATTTCAACACTCTTTTCACTGCATCAGAAAGTAAATCAAGTCTTTGGTTGAAAGCAAATAGGTCATTTTTCACGAAATACATGTTTCCTTTGAGATCACGTTGAATGCACTTGACAAATGACTTATCTCTTTGTCCCAAGTGATCCAAATTGGAAGCTACTTTCCATGCATGTTTAATGATTTGTAATCATTGACATATATTGCTAATAATATATGTTTTCACCACATTAAAAAAATTGATAGATTTAGAAAATCTATACGATGTGCTGCAAACATTAATTGTGGGCATTGTTGTTCATATTACTAATGAAGTCATCAACAAAGGACCCATATCTATAACATATTATAAATCCTTTATTTTTCTTTTAAGCTTAATTTTTCTACTTCCTGTTGGCTAAGAGACTCTGCAAACATGTTATTTATAGCTTGATATAGCTCCATAAGCAATGTGGTTGCAACTCCAAACAAATCAACCTGTATTTCTATTTGGTATAAAATGTGATTGCTGTGAATCTTTACCTTCTCAACCTTCATTTGTTTATTGTTGTTTTCATACTTTGGATTTTGCAATTTGACAGAATCATCATAAAAAATAATAGATTCCTTAGAAATTTGTGCTATTGTTTCTTTATTTTTAGCAAAACAAACACTAATCCAATCAGGTAGCTTAATGATGTCAACTTCTATGTTTATAGTTTCATCAAAATTTAATATTTTCATAGGACTTCTAGAATTGGTTGATTCAACAATATACACTTTTTTTGAAATAAAATTTGATCAAGCTCTTTGTGCTTCATGTTATTTGATATGTTGTCATGTATCAATTATGTATTTGCAATATCTTTTGTCATGTTTTCACTTGACGATGAACTCGCATCGGCATCGTTTATCCAGTATGCATATTTCTCTACAAAAATATTGATACCTAGTTTGTGGATTATTTGTTTAGCCTTTATGGTTAGCCCTTGATTCCCATGAGTACCATTTATGCAATGTACAAAATTGATCTTCATAAATATTTATACTTGATACTTCCATGATATCTTCAGCATTTATGATTAGCCGTTGTTTTTTTGTTGATGCATTTCTACATTCTTCCCTTTGTTCTCTAATTTCTAGAAACAAGTTTCTGTATCCAATTATTTTTCAAGTGTGTGTGAAATAGACCCTCCTCATTAAATGATTTAATTGCTTCATCTTTGCTTAAGTTAAAATGGTTCAAAGTCTGTGTGAGCTCTATAACATGAGTTACAATTTTTACTGTGATTTATCTAACAGTAAATGGCAAAGGAATGATTTTTTTGTCTTTTTGCTTTCAAATATATTTATCCAGCCAAGGTATTGTCTGCAAACTTTAACAAAAAATACATGTCTATAAACCCATATATTTGAATTAGCATATTACTTTCTCTTTCTTCATACATACCTTTGCCCCATAGGAAAACTTGTGTTTATCTAGATATATGATGAGGCTCTTGTCTAGTTATCATGTAGTTGACTTGCCTTACAAAAACATATTGAATTAGACAAATGTTTAAAGAAGCATTATTCTTTCACAGTATAGGATAATGTAATTACATTGGTTCTTCATTCACATTGAATTTAGGATTACATGGAAAACCACTAAAGTTATTGCTTGAAATCAAAGCTATTATGAGATACGTCATCATGAAGAACCTTTTGGTCTTGGATAAATTGGTTAACTGAGAAGCTGATTCATTAGAAGTTATATCAGCCCAAGCAAATACACAATCCTTTTTGTCTGTGTGATAAAACATATAGAGAATGAATTTTGGAACTCTTGCTATAGTTTCTTGGCCCATGACACGTGCACAAAGCCAACAAAAGTGTCTAAAAAATTGTTTAAACAAAACAATTTCTAGAACAGAGAGATCGTAATAAACTTGCTGACTCTAAAAAAATAAATATGCAATAACATTAGATTCACTTATTTCTGAGATCGTGAAACTATTTTCTTCAGACAATGGTAAGTGAATATTATCCTCTGGTAAGTTGAATATTTGTCTAATTGTCTTTGTATTCAAAGGCTTTTTCTTTATTCATAGCATAATTGTTCCTATTTCTGAATCAATTTTTTTTGGCACAAAAATGAACAATTTCCATAAAATAAAAAACTATTGGCACACATGCAACATTTGTTAATCCACTAGTCCAAATTGTGTTATTGTTCTTCTCTTCCATTAGCAGATTAGCATAATGCTCATATGCAATCGACTAGTGGAATTTCTCATCAACGACACCAAATAAATTAATGGTAATCAGTGAATATATATATATATATATATATATTTGCTAACCATGTCCATTTCATAGCCAAAAACACCTTCTTATCAATAATGTTCTCAACAACGTTGAACTACACCATTTTTTTTCAATTTTGTATATATTCACTAGATCTTACTTCACAAACGCAAAATCAGGTCTGACTATTGCAACTGTGAAATATGTTACAGAAAACATCTGTTCATAAACAGTAATTGAAGATGCAAAAACTAATGTTTACGAGAAACGAGTGTATATATACCTCGAAACTATAAAACCTTCTCATACATTTATTACGCATCTCATTTCTCTGCAACTATAAATTATTTACAATAATGGCCGCTAGCTAATAGACTATCGATAATTATTCTCATTTTTTTGAATTACAAATAACCTGACACACAGATTTGAAAAAATTGAGAAACGTGTACAGTTTAACTAATTATTGTGAATTTCTTCGCTCATTTATTTGTTAACCTAAATAAATGTTGCTTCAAAAATTAATGATGTTTTTTTCAAAATTTCATGAACACGCGGGAAAAGTGTCAAGCAAAATGGGTATATGCAAAAAAGATATGCAAACTAGCTAGTATGTATGGAGAAAGGAAGATTAAAAAAGGACAATAGTACTTCTACACATTTGCTCATGTTTTCTACAATTGTGCAATTACTAATTAGCTTGAGCTATAATAATACAATTAACAAATTTAAAATTGTTATTGCATTGTAATAGTTAAATTAATTACCTATTCATTTTGGACTCTACATAACAATGAATAAACAAATTTTATCATTACAACCTATCACTGTAGCCTTACAATCATGTTTTTGAGCTCAAATGTATTAATGCCACTGTGTTTTTTATTGAGTTCTTCTATAAGTTGTGTTTCGTTCACTATTTCAACATCATGTGAATTGTGTTTTTGTTGTAATATTTTTTTGGGAGGCATAACATATAATATTGTTATGTCTTTCTCAAATCTACAAAATGCAAGAACAATAACCAAAGTATGTTCAAGATATATCATAAAAGTATTAAACAAAATATCACCATCTATTTTCTATTTTTCATATGGCATTGCTAATTGTATAATGTATCCTTTCCAATATAATATTCCATGAAATTTCTTGATTGCATCTTCATTCATGTATTTTTCCATACAGTTTAATGCAAATGAATTATTCTACATCATTGTGTTGAAAATAAATTGTGCAATTATGTGTCGTTAACAAGAAACATCATACCCATTCCTCATCAATTAACATATTGTTTCAAAATAGCTTTCACTATAAATACTTCTGAACTTGGAAAATCTCTTAACCATATGTTTTCCCGTGATTTTTTCTATTTGCATCCATCCATGTTTTGTTTCTTCATATCTTGTTATATTTATTATAGATTCATGATCAGTTCCTATTGAACGTTTTTTTTCGCACAAGAGTGGTGTGAAATGTTTGTCAATTGAATTCTCATCATGGAACAATATGCCATAACTTTCTTGGCACAAATTTGAATTAAAATGCAAATAATTTTTCATTATTTTCTTTGAACAAAGTCTTATGGGAATTTTTAGCCAGTCGATAATCAATGTATACAAAATATGTCCCCCCCAAAGTCCTCGTCCCTCCCTAGAGATAGTATTTGAAGTTGATTTTTTCATACTTTTCAAGTAAACATTCTGATTATCTACGCCATGCATATGTATTAATGCTTCTATATTCAATTCATGTTCATAAGATAGTATGGATTTAATATTCCTTTCATGTAAACAATTCCTAAAACGTTCTATTGTTCCTTCATGTAGTTTTGTTGACATGTATCTAAAATGAAATTGAGTTCGCATACTATTGAATAGGCAATATCCCACATCATATGCAAAAATTTTCAAATGAAATACATTATGATGCCTTAGTATTGCATTGTACTATTGCTTTCTATAGTAAACAAATGCTTCTCCATTAATAATTTAACATTCACGTTTCAAATATGATTTTTCATTGATGATTTAGTAATTACGACTCAAAAAATAGTAATAATAATAATAATTTCACTATGAACTATTGCTCAACAACAAGCACAACATAAACAATGTACAAGAAAACAAGTAAAACGATATAGATAGAACTGATTTGCGTAAAACTCTTGTTTATGAACGAGATATAGAGTCACAATACAAAATGAAACAGAATGTACCTAATACGAATATCATAAAATATGTATTTTTTCAAAAACAGATATTGTGTACAATTCTTATTCTAACAAGCAAAATGCGCAATTCCCAGAACAACGTTTCGATTTTGACAACTAGAGTAAAACCATTTGTAATGAGCCTCCCCTCGCCTAGATCTATGAAATATACCAACATGAATTGGAAACATGCATCCAAAACAAAACAAAACAAAAACAAAATCAATGATCAACAACTGGCCAATGCAACTACTGAAATGTTACATGCTAAAATTATGCCACAAGAGCTTTATAAAACATAGAACATTTGATTTATGATTCTTAGGCTAATGAGAAAAATGTGGTGACACGTTACTTATTATTATTATTAATTATGTCACAGAAGCTTCATAAAAGTTATACACTTTGATTTATGATTAATGCAAAAGAACCACTATGTGAAAGAACAAACGTAATTTTTCTATGCCAAAGCTTTGTATTTTCGCATTCACTTTCCCTTCTGCATAGTTCTCCCACACACTTTCCTTCCACATAATATTGATTTTTAAACAACATAAGCAACTTAACATCAATAATTCAGTATAATGTATCACATGGTTTCATATTTATTTAACTTCATATGTTTTTATTCACAGCAAATAGTTACATGTGGTTGTTATGCACGTAAACGAGAAATATAGAGCTAGATGGAATTGAAAATGCACATCGCTACTAGCAAAGCAGTTGTACATCACATACCCAGAAAAGCAATTACATAGAGCTTTGAATCTATGCAGAATAGAGGACTTATGTAAGACACCAAATCATAGATAAGCAAACCTTCGAATTTCAATTCTATCTTAATAGAATTTTTAAATATCGTATGAAACACAAACATAGATTGGAGATGTCATCCAGGCTCAAAAATAAATAAAAATTGTATTTTGCAATATATCATTAATGTGGAAAATAATTAATGTTCAATCGACCACATTTTTTGCTCCTCGTAGAGTGAAACTTGTTCACACATGCATTTGCCAATAGTTGTATAAAAACACAACTCCTTTACGCACTAGGAAAAAGAGTTTCGTTGCATAATTTTTAAACTCTTTCTCATTTAGAAATTTTGCAGATATAGCTATATACAAAAACACTTGTTAGATCTAAGGAAAAAAAATATTAACCGCAATGAAGAATGTGCCAAACACAGAGTATGTCTGGAAAAACGAAATGCACATTTTTCCATTTGCACAGTTTAGAATAAACAAAAAAAGGATAACCAGATTGTCTAAAATTCAAAACAAAAAATCGATACATTAGTAGGGAAAGTAAGAGAATGACATATTTACAACTACATTTTTAATCGGCCTTATGTTTCATTGTGTCGATCTTTTACTATCTAGAGTACATAATATGTGCGATAAAATAGTTGCGTAGAGCTTAGATTTTAAAGTTATAAATTTTCGGGAAAAAATGGATATGTGTGGGAGAACACAAATATTAATATTGTTGATTTCCATTATGTGGAGTGGTGCATAGGATATTGTTAAACTATTAATGTTAATCAATGAGATTTTGCGTACAATAGATTTGTTATGAAATAGAGCACATATGCATTTGTATTATATTCAAAGCATGTGTTTTCTATATTGGGATGATGGATCATTATTTAGATAAACTGTTATCTAGATTGTTAATTGTCTCAATGTCTTCAATGCAATATTGATGGTGAATGTAGCTTCCACTTTGACAAAAGCTTTATGCAAATAGAATCAATTAATTTGTGGAGATTCCCATTCAGTAATTAGTGGAAATATCATAAATCTATCATTTTTTTACTCTTCATACAGATTTATGATACATCCCTAGACATATCATTATCTAGATTTTTAATCGTCCTCATCGTTATCTATATTTTTTATCGCCCCAATGCATTCAATGCAATATTGACAACGTACAACTAAGGGAAGTGTCAGTGAGAAATTTAACACAATTTGTATTTGAATATGAATGAATTAAGCTATTGATATAATAATAATAATGGAAATTGAATTGAAAGAAAGTAGTCGATGTCATTTCTTAATCATAGTTTAATTGTCCTCATTGTTATCTAGTCTAGATTTTTAATCATCCCAATGCCTTCAATGCAATATTGACAACGGATAGTCAGTGAATCTAACGATAAGAAATGTCACACAATATGCATTCGAATATGAAATAGTTACCATAATTTTTATAATAATCATAATTGAATTGAAATAAAATACTCGACATTATTCCCGAATCAATTGCTATAAATTTGAGAAATGGCATGCATAAGTTATCATTTTCAAATTTAATTAAAAAGATTAACGTACTTGTGTATCAATCTCAACCTGGGAGTACTAATGATGAATCCATTCTAACATTTTTCTACCGAAAATGGAAACTCGTGTGAATCTGCCACAACTATAAAACTATTGCAAATAAAATGAACCCAACAAAAGAACTGAGTAGCGCAACAATTGAACCAACAACAAATAATGGCGTACTATTAATTCATAGAATAGTTAAAGGAATATCTAAAACAAACAAGAGAATTTGTTGTTTGTCGATGTGCTATGGTCCAAATGCACCAAAACACTCTGAAGAGAAGCCCTATGATTACTAAGAGCCCTTACTCGATCACAATGTTGTGTGCTGAGAATATGGGCATATGATGCAATGCCAAGGAATTAGAAATTATGCACTTTTCATTAATGGTAATATCATACCCACATCTCATCAACACATAACATTATAATCGACAAAATAAAAAAGTTGTTCAATAATCCATCGTATTGATTGAATGCAAGTAAGTTTTATGAAGTGCAATCTTATTAATGATTCAGCTCATAATGTTTTGTGGTGGAAATATAAGCAAATGGTGCACTGCCAAAGCACCATAAAAAATTTTGCATGACAAAATGAACACTTTGATCAACTTGTTATTAATTATGATATCATATGCCCATATCCTCAACATATAACATTATAATCAACAAAATGAGAAATTTGGTCAATGATCCTCCAGCAAAATGAAATATTTGTCTAATATTCCATCACATTGATTGAATGCAAGTGAGCTTCACGAAATCGAATGTTATTAATGATTAATAGATTCTCTGTTATTTAGAATGAAATAGTAATGTTTCTAATTTCATGTTTATTAAACTTTGTTGATCAATTGATTAAAGGATGTGCTCTTCGCATAGTGAAAGATTTGTTTATGTCTATTTTTGTGTAAATAGGCATATCTACGAAACTACAAAGGAAATCCATTCTATGGAAGAAACTTTCAAGCTTTCACTCCACACAATCACAAACCTTATGCATAATTCATACACACTTCCACTCAAACAAGTTTTTTGATCACAAAATTTACAAAAAATACTCTCTTTTTTCATGTCGACACCCCAACATAATCGACTTCTTTTGCACTAAAGACTCTGCAAATAAATTGGTTAAAGGTTGTGATATGATAATTGAAGCTCTCCATTTCAATAAGTTGTTTCTTTCCACACATTTCTTTGACATTATTATCATTACAATATAATATTAGTAATATTTTAAATTCTAAACATTGCTAAATCATTTACTAAACATTGTATTGATTATGAGAAAAAACTTTGCAAAATTAAATTTGTCAAAATCTTTAATCGCAGAAAACACAAACTAAAAAAGCCTTACCATAAGAAAATTTGTATATATGTAATAAGCAAATGTGAAATATCATTACACTACAAATTAAAGTTATAAAGTTACCTCTACACCTTCATTCTCTCACACATATCTAAATTTGCAAAAGTTTTAAATCTCAACATAGCTAAGTCTGTAAAAGTTTTAAATGAAAAATAGTTTAAATTTAATGTTTCATATGTGCCCCCATTCTCGCATACATTACTCGTCCTCTAAGCAGTAAAGGATTTGCATAAGGAAAGCTTCAAAAAAGGAAACATAATAATATTAATTCTAAATTTGGTCTTAGTAAAATTAATTATGTATTAAAGACATAAATTTCCTTCTACATCGTTTTCTCTCTCATAGGTCGCTTGCACACGTCCTTGGGACAATGAACATTTACACTATGTGGACTGAAAGAAGACATTAATAACAAACACAGAGACTAAAAAACAAGGAAATTTACATCAATAATATATTTACATTTCTAGAGCAACTCTGCAAACAGATAATCAACAATTAGAACCATAATTCGATAAGTTTATTGGCAATTGTAACACATATTGAAGTCTATGGAACGTGATTATGGAGTTCTAGAATAAGAGCTCACTGCTTCTTTAGCTAGAATAGTCAATGCTATGGAATTTCTCATTGATTTGGTTTTAAAGCATATTGAAATGATTAAATCTGAAGCACATTTCGACTTTGTAAATTAGAAAATGGAAATATTGGAATTGAAGATAGAGCAACTATAATTGGAAAACAAAATGTCAAGTTTTCGTCTGGATAATTTAGCCCAGACAAAAATTGTCAATACTGAAGAGGACGCCAATGAAGGAGATGATGATATCATGGCGATTGAACAACGTCCCCCCCACCTTTTCAGCTTGAGCCAGAACTTAATGAATCCCAAGTCACTTTTGATATTGAAGATATGTACTAATTTACAAAGTTAGTTTTTTTCCCCGTTAATAAAGAAAAACAGTTTAGAATAACTTCTACAGCCCAATCGTGAACAATGTCAATATTTTGTAAAAAATAACAATTAATTTCCATGCATCACATTTATTTATATTACTATAGATCGACATACATATCCCATATTTTGCACAGTCAAAGCTCTTCACAATGAAAAATAATAATAATAACAAATTATAATTAATAGTTTAACATTAATTAATTATCCTAATTTCATCCCTATCGAATAAATATTCCAATATAAAAGCTTAGCACAGTAAAATCTTCATACAATGAAATTTCATGTTTAGAGAAATAACACACTATCAGAGCACTCGCATAATTCGAAGCATTGTGAAAAAAACTCCATGTTTCGTTTTGCAATGATCAAGTATAAACCGCCTTTTTGTAAATAATCTACTTATATGGAATACACAGTTTGTTTACTTATAGAAAATAAGTATTTAAATAAGTCCTACTGAAGATAGAAGCTTGCTTTATTGTCGAAAATGTTTTCTTGTGCGAAACCCATATTAAAGCTTATATTTTAACTCATAAAAGTTACACTAGTCAATTGTAAATGAGTATTTGTAAACGATTACTAAGTATGGAACTAGCTATGCATAAGTGGTTTTGTGTTGCTGCATATGGAAAAGAGGCAGAATTACAAAATTGTGTTATGCACCACCCATTCTCCCGTATAAACCCATAGTAAAAACCCCACACAATGAAAAGTAACAAAATTAATAATTATGTTCTCTCACACATACCCCGTCCTCTGCAAAGATTCATAGTTTTAAAATCAAATTTCTATGCAATTTCTCTCCCGTGCATACTTTGTACTTCACACAATAAAAGCTCCACATAACGAAATATAATAATATTCCTCGTTCTCCTACACATACTCCATCCTTTGTAAACTTCATATGATATACAATATAAAAATTTGTGAAAGTATTAGATTTATTCTAGAAATCGACAAACATACGCCATCTTTGTGTTGTGAAGGTAAATCCACATTGCGAACATAGGTGATTCCTCTAGCCCAATGAGTGGGTCTAACTAACATACACTTTATTAGCTTATGTTTAAGAAATGCAGAGAGAGAGAGTGGCCTGCCTTGCTCAGATGATAATCGCTCAGTCCTTTGGAGATGACTTTGATCCTTTCGTTCTAGGCCTCGCTCTTTACTTTTTCTTCACGTCCAAGTATCTGCAAGGAAGATTAAAGAACTATGCAAGATAAAAGAGCATATATGGCATACATCAAACACAAACTACTTAATAGATCAAGGCATATTAAGACAAAAGCATAAAAATTTACACAATTATTGAAAGTGAACATCAAATGTACATATTAATAAGCTAAAAAAGGAAGCATACAACTTATGCCTTGATGTTGGAGACCTCCTTTTGGTGGATGTCCAAGTCCAAGAAAATACTCTTCAAGCACTCCTTCTCCAAGCTAGAATGGGTAGCATGTAAGCATAATCTTAGCATGGGGATGCAACAATCAATGACCAACCATTTGGGGATGGAAGGGAGTTGATTTATAGGAAGGGACAGAGAGTTAAGGATCCACAAAAGAGGGCGGAAAGTTCAAATCTCAAGGGGAAAACCCATAATGATAAGATCAAGAGGTCCAAATGAGAGAGCTTGACCATATCAACAACAACCAATATCCAACTCGTTGTTCTCAAATTTTCTAGTGCACGAAGCTTCTCCTCCAGTTTGGGAAAACCTGCCAGAAAAGGTCCGGTGTGGGTTTTCATATCAAAGCCCATACTGGTAGCGCTAGGGTAAAGTAGATAAACTTTCCATCAACATGGGCAAGCAATGGATAAAAACATGTCGGCCCTAAAAATTAGGGTTTTAGCTAACCTTACTTATAATTGACTCAAGGCAATTTTCCTTTGGTTCTTCAAGAAGGTTTTGGCATGTATATTATGATCGATATACTACAAAGTTGTCAATGTTTTGACACTTCTGGATATGGAATAGGAATTGAACAAGAGGTGTGAAAAAATATTGTGTAACAGATGCACCATAAAGCATGAAGACAGAATAGGGAGCGATGGCTAAGATGCTTTACAAGTCAGTGCAAGGAAAAGAACAACACTGTCAGGAGACCTGCAAATCAAGAATATGCATATACATATACATATCTGGAATCTCTGATAAACATGCCTAGTGATACATGAATAGGCATCTAATGATACATGAATCCACAGTATGGACGCAACCATTTGAATAGAATGGATCATGTGTATGGATCCACGATATGGTCACAACCATCCAAATAAAGAGGATCATATATATGGACCCACGGTATGGTGACAACCATCCGAATAAAGAGGATCATATATATGGACCCATGGAATGGTCGCAGCCATCCGTATAGAGGAAAACATGTGTACAATCATGAATAACACATAATCGTACACAACCTAGATTTTAAAATATGAGATCTAGGATCTTCATCTCTATCCTGACCAAAGTATGAATCTAGCCATGTGAATAGATGTGTTGACATCAAACATGGTAGAAACCACTTGATTATCGGTTAATAATGTAAACTGTTAACAGGGATGAGAGAAACCACCAATAATGATGATGGCCCTCAAGGTACACCAGTACAATCTACAAGTGTGAATATGTGAGTTGAATTCGAACACTTGCCAAATTATTCAATCAAAGGCCAATGATGTAATCCTGTCATCGAACACGAAGAACTTGCCATTGAGGCACGCAAGCTCCAAGGTATTGAAAGGGAATTTCTAAATCAACTTCCTATATAATGAGTTGAAGTTGACAACAAATGATCCGTTGAAGGAGGGCCATAATGTACCCCACATCATTAGCATGAAACAAAGGAGATAGAAGAGTGAGTAATTTGGATTCAAGATTGTGGCATAAAGTCAGACAATGTATAAGTGGTAAAGAATTGTAGATAGGACTTCTCTTGAACACATTGGTGACACGACTCCAGAGTTTTGGCAGCATTTGAATCAACATAGGATCATAGGTCATGATGACGAAATGGTATAATCAGATGAGAGGAAAAATGGATTTCCCAAACCCAAGAAGGCAAGTCACTAAGTGAGGATGTCCCAAACCTGACACGAGCAACAGATGAGTGTCATGTTCAAGAGCAACATGTTGCCTTTACAGAATACAAGAGATGATTGCTTACACTTTTTTCCCCCGCCATTTCTGGTGAGTAACCCATATATTTTTTTATCGCAAGCTTGAAGGGGATAACATATGCTTGACATATAAGTTTATCCTTCAGATGAATCCATCCTAGTAAGTTTTACGAGTCTTGGGAAGGAGAAACTTGGTCTCGTCATGTTGAAAAGTCCTACGTTGTTCATGTTTTTCGAGTCTGATGAAGGTGAAACTCAGCATATTTTTCATGTTTAGAGAGTTTGAAAAAGAAGAGGAAAAGAAAACTCTAGCAGTCCATTTTTGTAAATCATCTCTTGAACCCAGAAAGGTAGAAAACAATATCCAAGATAATCTCTTATCCATGTTCAAGTAAGGTATTCCTTTTTCGTAGCTAGTCAATCTCAGCCTGGAAAAGGGTTAAACTTATACTGAATAGATGTATTTTCATTTACTTTTACAAGTTCCAAAATGCAAGTACTCGTAAATATTTTTATATTTCGAGAATCAAAAAAGATTTGAAAGATGACTCCTCCCAGAGGAACGAATGGTATAAAAGGATAGAAACTGGTTCTGGTGATGATGGAATTTCTCAAAAATATGTAAAGGTTAAGACGCTGAGTAATAAGACCACTCATTGCATATGTTCCTTACGCAAAGGTAAAACAACCAAGTGAAAGTGAATTATCGGCCAGATAGATGGTGGCGATGGAATGGACAAACCAAGGCTCATTTGCAAAAAATCGGCTAATAAAAATGGCAATCACGAGATGTAAAGTGGGAACGGTTTCATTTTTTCACAAGCTTGAAACATGAGAAAAAACTATGCTTGGATTTGGTTTCATTTCTACTCAAGTTTGAAACAAAGATAAACTATGCTTGAAATGAGTTTGCATGCCCCTAGCATAATGACTCAAATCAAGGTACATGCCCCCAATGTTGGAATATAATTCTAACATATACATTTATTTTTTAGCCTAAGTATCCTTGACTTAGCCACATGCACTAAAAATCATGTTCACACTTGGTTTTTGGTAAACTAGCTCGATAGACCAACTTTCCCTTGTTTTTTGCCTTTAAAGGCTTAATATTATGGAAATATTGATCCAACCACTTTCCTAAACCATTTAGACATCTAAGTGCATGTTCACACCTAACCACACCTTATCCACTTGAGTTATTTGAGGATTGGCGCCCCACATGAAGATTCCCCCTTAAATCAAGGGATTTGGTCCCTCGGACCATTTTAGCATGTTTTAAAGTTTCCTTCCTTGGGAAATGCACCCCTCCTCATGCTTTCCTCGTGGCTGATAGTTGGCATAGGTTGTCTTGAGTCATTTTTGCTATTTTAGGCCTCCCTTTAGCTTTTCTTAGCCATTTCTAGTTTTTACTAGTTTTTTCCTAGTTTTCTATATTCGGCAATTTCTATATAGCCACCTCCCTTTGGGATTAGAGGTTTTGTTTCTCATGTATTACTATTGTTCATTAATTTAATACATTGATTTTATGGAGCAAATTCTTTCTCTCCTCTCTTGAATATCAACAAATTACTTGTGTTTAATTTAACTAGAATTCTCGATCCATCGGAGTTTTTGCAGGAATTCTACACCCCAAAGCTTCATTTCATTCACCTAAGTAGACTACTGGTTACTGACAAGTAGATGGAATGAAGGTGTACTTATGAGATCGAGTGAAAGACGTGATTGGGATTTTACAAGATCTAATCAAAGACTCGAATCAGAAGGGGATTTGTTTCATTTTTTAACGATCTTGACACAGGAAAATAACCATGCTCATGACACCTATTTCATTTTAAAACGAGGTTGACATAGTAAAAGAACTATACTCATGGTCCTAGTTTCATTTTTTAACGAGCTTGACACAAGACAAGGAACTCTGATCCAAACCATTGATTACAAACCAAAAGAGGCCATGGCTTCCAAGAGGTTCTCATGAGATGGGAGAAAAACATTATGGAAGGGATATGTGTCCAGGGATCCAATAGAAAAATCAGGCTCTAATGCCCCCAACATATGGCGTACTACATCACCTACTATATCATTAGTGATGTGGGCAGGGAACAAGTGGCCACGTAATTAACCTGTGGCAGGGGTGATACTGCTTGCATAAAAGAAACATTTAGAGATGATGGTTGATTAGGGTTGATTCAGAACCAATGAATGTAATTTGATCAATAATCACAATTCTTCCTTCATGCGGGAAAAGCATCACATGAAAGAGAGAAGAGGTAAGAGCTTCCATGACATAAACATAGTAACAACCAAGGAGTAGATTAAAATCTATAGGGCGTTGGACAACCATCACATCTATATAGGCAGACTTTTCTCCCAAAATAATAGGTAACTTAGGAAGGATCCCTAATGGTTGACTGGTTTCTCTATTAAAATCTAATAGATTCTGGGTGATGAGGACAAGTTGAGGAGAACCTAAAGCTTTCCAAGCAGTTGAGGAAATAATTCTCACAGATACGCCCTCATCTATGACTATGCTAGGTACAACCATATGGTAATCATGTATTGTAATCTAGAAAGGCACATAAGACGGAAGATGATATCCTGTCAATCGACTCCAATCAAAAGAAGTGACTAGACTACTCAGAGGGGGTGTTGTAGGAATGTGATAGCTGCCCTCTTACACTATGGGAATAGGAGAACTACTCTCATGCACCTCAAGAACAGGAGGATTTCCCTCTAGCTCATTCGAAATTGAAGAAACTAGAAGAACCTGAGTAGTACGAGGTTCACTCTCTATCGAAAAGGTACGATTAACCGAAGGTGGAGCCAAGTCTACCATTTTCTCAACCAGTGGTTGGTCGAGAATGGACTCACAAGACTCACTTTCAGAGAGAGAAGGGTTGACCAAAGATGGCATCTGATCAATCACTTGATCAACTAGCGAAGGATCAGGGGAAATATTCTGGTAACCAACCAAAAGACGAGGTTGGGAAGCTGTAAGGCTTTCCAGCTCTTTGTAAGTCTCATCCAGAAGAGGATAGAGGTGAATGGGATGATTGCCTTCACACAACTTACAAGGAAATTTGACTTTTCCCTTTTTCCTATGGATCTTATTATTACTAGTTGAAGGTTTATCACTAGCATGATCTCAAGAGGCTAATGACAAAGGTTGATGTGAACCTATGGATCACACTTCGAAGACCTTGGGAATACCAGGACAATTCCGAAGAAGGTGGTCACCCTTACATAACATGAAAGGGAATTTTACTTTCTGGGGCTAGTTGGAAGATTTTTTTACATCAGTTTCATCTGTAGCAATGGCTATTTGGTTGCCCCCTTCCTTATTTTGCTTCTTCTTCTTAGTCCTCTTATTCTTCTTCTTAGCGTGTTGGTTACTAGAATTTAGAATTTCATCAGGCGAAGAGGAAGAACAGGGTGAAGAAACAGGCGAAGAAGGTGAGGGGTCAACTTTAATATCAATGTGAGCTTGATGTTGTTTAGGTGGAGGAGAACTTGGTTGAAAAGAAGTTTGGACACTCAGAATCACCAAGGTCGAAAATAACCAAACTGGAAGACCAATGTTCAATCTAGGAAGGGAAAACGTTTCCATATAAGGAGCACCAATATTTCCAAAATAAGGAAAATGATTAGGATTCCTGTCATAGGGGTTCCTTGACTGGTAGATTCAGGAAACGTTGCCATCGGTATCAACCTAAGATCTACTAAGGAGTATTTCCACAGGAAGGATGTTGTTCAGTGGTCAATTAATTGATTTTAGAAATTAACAAAACAAAATAAAAGAGGAATAAGCTAGGAAATATGGTTTACCAAGTATTTATGAACCGTTATATACACCTTAGCTGAAACCAAGGACTTAACGTATGGCAGCCAATCTCCCCAAATGTTGTGTTCGGTGTATCACATCTACAAGGCAGCTAACTCAGTTACCTGTGGCTAAAGGATAGAAACCTAGTGGGCGCTCCCAATATATACATGATGGTATGGGGAGCACAAGTCTATGTTAGTGATGTCTAATGCATAATCGTTTGATGTGGGTGTTCCCATACACTTGCCATACTAGAGTGCCTCTGATATACCCGCGAGTACTAGAAAACCTCATATATAGTTTTATACGTCGAACGAGATTTCACCCTTGGGATACAATGTTGGAAGATACCTACAACTGCTAAGTTCATAGACGTCGGAACATGTCTCTAGCGTAGACCTCTAAATTTTTGCGTTAAGCTCCAAATTCTCCTTAGGTTAATTCAGTAAATTTTAATGTTGTTCTTGAATCATGTTTCAATTTTTAGGCTCAAACGATGTCACCTGAATCCTAAAATGCAACTACATGAGAAAAGGAAACTTTTCACTTTGATGAATGTTGTACTAACAAGGGAAGAGAATTTAATCAATTAATGCACCAAACCAAAGAATGCATCAAAGAAAATTCCTCCACTAACTTTCACTTTCATCTTCCAAATGCAATGCCAAAAGTAAAAATGGTTTTCACTTTTCACTATCCTAAATGCAACTTATCGAAAGCAAAATGATGTTTACTTTACTAAGATGCACTTATGTAAATGATGTTTTTCTTTACTTTTTGAATGCTCTAACGCAACTAAAGCACCAACTAAACAAAAATGAAGATTTGATTCAAATTATTTAATGCAACTAATGCATTAACCAAAGAAACACCAAATCCAATTCAAAAGAACCGAAATGAGAATATTTTCACTTTTCCTTTTGAACAAATAAATGATGCACTCTTTTCAGCTTGAAAATCAAACAATGTAATATATTATTGATTAAGAACAAAAATGATTTCCAAATGCAAATAACCTAATGCAACTTGAAAAGCAATTTTTGAAGTACAAGCTAAAAAAATTCAAAATGATGTTTTCAATTATTATTTCACTCCAAAGCCAAGGAGACAAATTTTGCAAATTAATCAAGACAACCAAAAAAACACTAACAAATCCAAACACAAAGGACGGGAAAAGACCTCAAAGGCTAGGACACACTAGACTTTAACAGAGAAACCCTAAGTTTTTTGCCAAACTCTTAGATTAGAGCGAATCTTAAGGCCAAACTGGCACTGAACATGGGATCAGCGCGACAATTTAAAAAAAAATGCAATGGAAACACGATTATCAGAGAAAAAACATGTTGGGCGAGGAATAAGGAAAAAAATAAAAGTATTTCCGCAAACATTTCCAGACTTAGCACTCTAAGGTAGAAATCAGTGATTATGCAAACCTAAACAGACTCAAACTAACTGAGAACTCAATGGTCGGTCAAACTAATCAAGAGATTATATGAGAAAAGAGGATGAATAAGCTATAGCTTCCCTAGTGGAGTTTCTATTTTGTTGTGAAGGTAAATCCCCTCTATGGACAAATGTGATCCCTTTAGCCCAATGAGTTGGTCTAGCAACAAACTAACACACACTTTCCTAGCTTATGTTTAACAAATGCAGAGAGAGAGTGGCCTACCTCGCTCTGATGCTAATCGCTCAGTCCTTTGGAGATGAATTTGATCCTTTCGTTCTAGGCCTTGCTCCTTACTTATTCTTCACATCCAAGTACCTGCAAGGAATATTAAAGAAATATGAAAGATACAAGAGCATATATGGCATACATCAAACATAAACTACTTAATAGATCAAAGAGTATTAAGGTAAAAGCATAAACATTTACATAATTATGGAAAGTGAACATCAAATGGATATATTAATAAGCTAAAAAATGGAAGCATATAACCTATGCCTTGATGTTGGAGACCTCCTTTTGGTGTATGTACAAGTCCAAACAAAGACTGTTCAAGCACTCCTTCTCCAAGCTAGAATGGGTAGCATGTAAGCATAATATCAGCATAGGGATGTAGAAATCAATGACCAATCATTTGGGGATGCAAGGGATTTGATTTAAAGGAAATGAGAGGGAGTTAGGGATCCACCAAAGAGGGAGGAAGGTCCACATCTCAAGGGGAAAACCATAATGACAAGATCAAGAGGTCCAAATAGGAGAGCTCGACCATATCAACAACAACCAATATCCATCCCCTTATTCTCGAAGTTTATAGTTTATGAAGCTTATCCTCCAGTTTGGGAAAACCTGCTAGAAGAGGTCCAGCACAGGTTTTCATATCAAAACCTGTGTTGGCAGCCCTAGGGTAAAGTAGAGCAACTTGTCATCAGCACAATAGGTAGTGGAGAAAATGTGTTGGCCCAAAAAATTAGGGTTTTAGCTAACCTTCTTCGAAATTGACTTAGGATAGTTTTCCTTTCGTTCTTTAGGGAGGGTTTGGTTTGTATATCATGATGGATATACTGCACAGTTGTTAATGTTTTGACACTTCAGGATATGGAACCGGAAGTGAATAGAATGTGTGACAAAATATTGTGTAACACTCTGCATAATAAAAGTTATGCACAACAAAACATAATAATATTCCCCATTCTCCTGCACATACACCACCCTCCATAAAGCTTCATGCAATATACACACTCCATATTCCACATAATAAAACATAATCATAATAACAGATTAACATTAATAGTTTAACATTAATTTCCTTATGCACCCCCCGAGTTATCCTGAAAATATTGTATACTAATTTCGTCCCTTCCATAAAAGCTCAGCATAGTAAAATCTTTGCACAATGAAATATCCCACACATAGCACGTCATCCACAAAGATTCAATTTTAACACCAATGCTTAGAACAATACTGAATTAATTAATTAACCTTAGTCTCCACATAACTTCCTTAGCACAAACACTTTGAACAACCACATGCTTCCTTCGCACAACCACCATTATTCAATCTTCTTCCGCATAGCCACCTCTCCACACACTTCGTAGATAATGACCTATAAGCTTCTAGTCAAAAGATTGATTCATTGTTCAAACTAGAAAGAGATCGACAAGGGTTTCCTAATACTAATCAAAAATGGTAGATCAAGGTTGCATGGCCTGGGAAAATCAAAACATTAGAAGACATTATTTCTGAGTGTGGAGACATAGAAATCGTTGTTCTCCTACACATACCCCATTTTATAGACAATTTCACAGCAAATCCATTGGGCGCCAAAAATATTATAGATTAATCATTAATAGTTTAACAATACCCTATACACCACCCCGCATAATGGAAATTAACAATATTAATCATTCCAATTAGATTCATAGCTCTAAAATCAAAATTTCTACACAGCTTCTCTCCCACACATACTTCGTACTTTGCATAGTAAAATCTCTGCACAACGAAACATAATAATATTGCCCATTCTCTTGCACATACCCCATCCTCCGTAAACATTCATACAATATATGATCTAGAAATTTGTAAAAGTATCTCCACATGACGACTTGTGTACCCCACACCCCGCTCCCCTGCCCATCCTTACACAAAGGACCTGCAACCACATCAATTTTGTCATCATAGGTAAGAGTAGTACCATAATAGTGTTAATATCAGAGCACTTACCAATGGAATGGCCACTCACGAAATTAATTTTTTTTTTTAAATCAATTTTCAAACACCAACAAATACGAAAAATAAAAAACTATCCACCAAGGGAATTATGTCCCATGAGAAGTTGTTAGGACAATCAGAAATTAGAAATAAGATTTCCAAAAATTTAGAAAGTTATTTTTGAATTCATGCAAAAAAAGAAAAATTCAGTGTTTTCCTTGAACTTTGGTTAAAATTGCAATAAAAGGAAAAATAATGCATGGTCATTGCAATTTGATAGCGAGACGAATGCTATATTACCTAATGAGGTAGGGACTAATAACTTGCATCCCATTTCATAGATAGTTTACCCTCATTTCTTTATAATTAAGATAAGCATAATTATATATACCATTTATACATATTAAAATTGAAAAGGATAAAACATAATTCGAGTTATATATATATATATATATATATCTATATAAATATATATATATATATATATATATTGGAACAAGAATTTTAGAGAATTGATTATTGATATAGCTATTAATAAAATCTATAAATGGTCCAATTACAATATGTCTTTAAAGCTTGAACCCCTTTGACATAAATTTATATCATCATCATATTGTTTTCAAATATTAAATTTGAAAAATATTTTTCCTTAATTAAAACTGTTATAAACTTATATTAATTTATAAATATACATTATTACAAATTTATATTGATTTAAAAAAATTAAATAATATAAATTTATTTTATTAAAAAAAAAATAAAAAAATTGAAAATATTTATTTTTCTTCTTTCCCTAGTTTAATTTCTAATATTTTATATATTAAGGTTAGATGCTTTGTGTTACTTTTCAAAAAAGAAGAAGATACATGGCATGAAAAACCAAATAAGTAGTAGAGTTTCAAATTGTTTACATCACATATTGCAAAATTTATAAGCTTATCATTTAAAGTAAAAAATAACTAACAAAAATCAATTGTCATATATTAATAATCATAATTAACCCAGTGCAACTATATAAAATTGCAATAGAAACATAAGCTCGCTTGATCACATCATCTTGAATGAAAGCCCACATGGATTAGTGGTTGAGTCATTGTCTTCATCAAATGAGGTCAAGGTGATGCTTGTCATCTTCTTAACCAAAGCAAAGACTTTATTATCTAACTTCTCTAGTTTCTCCATTATCTCTATGATGTAGACTAAAATATCTTGTTGAGTATCGGCCCTCTCAATAAGAACTCTTCCAATAAGTGTTTTTATATGACAGTGAAAAATGATTGCTTACATGTAGGAGGTCTTGTGAGATCGAGTAGAAGTGTCAATCTCAGGGATCCAATTCCTTGTTTCCCTGTCCACTTAATGATCAGGAATGAACCTACATTCATATTGAACCTCCTCCTCAACTTCTGAAATGGTCCATTGAACCCTCTTAGGAATCAAATCCACAAAATAATCCATAGAACATTAATAAGTAGAAGTCTAAATGTGTGGTTGAGAGGAAGATAGACGATGACAATTTTCACTTGTTGAGAGAGTAGCATTGTGCCTTCTCCCTCGTTGCATCCTAAGGACATTCTGCTATGCACCACAAAAGTAGGAGAAAGAAAATAGAATGGACCATAATTGAGGGAAGATGAGTAAATCCAAGGGAAATGACAAATAAAAAATAGAGCTACATGAAAGCTAAATTTATGTGAATGAAAGACCTGGTACAATAAAGTGGAAATATGCAGGATTCTAAGACTTGACAAGCATTCAGAGTCTCCTTTCCTTAAAATCCACAAAAAATAGGGAGCAACCCAAGAAAGCCATCAAAGGGGAAGGAGTAAGAATATTATAGGAAAGTTATCTCCATTAATGAAAAGGACCAAAGAGTTGACAATAGAACCAATAGCCAATAAAGTAAAACCTAATTTAAGAGTGCAAAACTAAAAGACTAGGGAAGTATGAACCATAGAACATAGAGATTACCACCAAGTCAAAGCGCAAAGCCACCTACCTAAGCCTAGAGCCAACAAACTTGCATCCACAAGACCCCACCTTTAGGAAAAAATCTAGAATGGAACCAAAAAAAGGGACATATATTATTATAGAAACACATTGAGCTATCCATAGAGAATACAAGAACAACCTAGGCATAAAATGAAAGGAAACTCCAAGAAAATCAATCAAAAACCTAGTGAGGATATGCCTTATGGAGACAACAAAAGATTAAAAAACTCACATACAACCTTCCATGTTGTTTCTCCAACAAAATAGTTAACTAATTTAAACATATAACCCAAGGCCTTTAATTCCCCCTCTATTCCAAGTAATAATCCCTAGGCTTCTCCATAAACTCATTTATAATTAAACCAAAAGAAAATCTGAAAGTGGTCAGTGGATTGTGTTGTTCTTCCAAAGACTTTCACATGCTAACCTCCATGATGAGCCGTGTTAGGCATTATATAAGCCCCATGTTAACCCAAAACCTATTTTAAGCTTTAGTTATCGAGTGATTAAAATTATATTGTTATATTATTATGTAGGCTAGAACCCCTCATGGTCCCATTTTATTATAATTATACCATCTATATCATATATATATACACACACACACACACTAAGGAGATCTAGTGTTAGGATCATCAAATATTGTCTTGTATATTGTATTCATTGTAAAAGAAGGTTTTGCTCTCGAATAGGATTGTAATTATTTATTCTTACTATTTTTTAAGGTGCACGGATCATAACATTTGGTATCATTGTTCATGACCCTTGGGTTTTGTTGCTTCAAGTAGGTCATCGTGGCATTTTAACTATAACAATTTTCATGAAGGTTTCAAATGGTGAAACTTGGAGAATCGTGAGAATACATCTTTGGAAGTATTTGGTTCAAAGTTTATATCTTGGTTCTCTATATTTTTGAATATATGCTCCAAGTTAGGGTTTCTATATGCTCCTGAAATTAGTCTTAAACAAGTCAGTGTGCATTTCTGCTATAACCTTTTTTTGTGAGATTCCAAACCATGAAACTTGGACCACATTGAGGTAATATTGTGATGAACATCTAGTTCAAATTATAGATCTTATTTTTCTATATTTATGGAGATATACTCAAAGGGAGTTAGGGTTTATGTATGCTTCGAGAATCAATCTCAAACTGGTCAATTTGACATTTTCACTATAATGTTTTTATTTGTAAGGCTTTAGAAAGTGAAATTTGAACCATACTACAGAGAAATTTCAAGGAATCTTTGGTTCAATTTTTCAAAATTTGGTTCACTATACTTTCTAATTTACACCATATTGAAGTTAGGGTTTTTAAACAATCATGAAATAAATTTTAAACAAGTTACTTTGGCATTTTTGCTATATCTTCTTATCTAGAAATTTTCATAATGTGAAATCTTCAGAGATTTTAGGAGATGTACAGAAGTACCCTGGGTAAAAGTTTCAGAATTATATTTGAAGAATTGAATATGTGGTATGATATACAAGTTTTCTTATTGGAAGAGGCCATAAAATCAATATTTTTTTGGAAATTTACCATAAATTTTATTGGGCACATCAATTTAGTTCACACTCGTGGAACTATGGAAAATACAATATTAGAGTATTACAGAACAAGTTTTTAGATCCGAAAGGCCTGAAGTATTAGATATATATAATTAAATCTTTAAGCATTCTAATATTCTCTAAATTAAGGTACATAACTTACTAGTGACCTAAATTTTGATTAGAAGGCCCCTTTTTGTGATTAAAAGTTGTAATATATGAGTGGTATTATTATTTTCCAACATGTCTCCAAAGAAATCTACTATGCAAATTAAATCCATTGAAGGATCATCCTTGACTCGTGAAGTAAGTGATGATGTAGAATTTAGGTTATCTCATTTAGAGAAGAAAGTTAATGAAATGGATGGCAATGTGTTATAAAAGGTGTATTTCTTGGGTTCTCAAGTAAAGCTTAAAATAGAAACGGAAAAGAATATGAATGAAAATAAGGAAGGAATACAAAAATCCATGATTTCAATGGAAAATATTCTCTTACAAAGGCTTCCTAAAAGGAATGTAGAGATACAAAATCATGAATATAAGGAGAAGCACATTGTTGAGAATAAATCTCATGTGCGGAGTATGGTATCACAATTAAGGAGCATAGATTTTGGATTATAGAACCATAATCATGAATTTCCAATCCAAGATCCACATCATCAGGGCTTCGAGTCATTGTTGAACTTTCTAGCTCATAAGGTACTTTTAGTCTTGTGTCTTGCCTAGAAGGAGCTCGATTTTTCTCTTTAGGAGCTTGTATGTGACATGCAGAGTGTGCAAGAGTTACATGCATGTGAATGTGTTGCTTGTAACATGCATGATATGTGCATGTAAATCAAGCTAAATTTATGACTTGTACTTAAGTTAAAGTAAAGAAAGTTAAAGATAAGATAGTTAACTAAAGTAAAGTAACTTATTTGCAATTAACTTGATGAGCTAATTTTGGTTAGTCTTAACTTATGAAAGTTATAAATTGAGCCTAAGTGTTGAGGCCAAGATACGATTGGAGAAAAAGATTGAGAGAGACTTCTCAGCGAGTGTGTGCTAGATCCAAGAGAGTGTAGTGGGGTTGGTGACCAGTATTGTATTTTCTCAGCTAGGAAATTATCCCTAGTACGAGAGCCGAGGTAAGTTTAGTGATTAATTTATTAATGAATAACTATTGATTGGGCATAAATATGTTTATGTGTGTGATTCAAATCGAGTAACCTTTTTTTCTTCTACCATATTTTTTATGCATTAGGAATTTGGTCATGTATTCATTTTGCTAATAATTATTGGAAACCAAATACCAGGTGCTAAGATCAGGGAATTCTAACAATCAAAACGAAGGAACTACTACATTCCAGAGATCGATATGAGAAAATTTGATGGTAATGATCATGTAGCATGGATATTTTGAATGCTCCAATGCTTTGATCTACACCAAGTGACATCCTTTCAAAAGGTAAATATTGCATCCATGTTTACAAAATAATACCAACATGTATGGTATTAATGGATTGTAAAAGAAAAAAGGATTATGTTGTATCATGATTCTGTTATACAGAGGAAATGATAACACATTATGGAGATATTAAGATCAACACATTCTTTAGTCAACTGGTAAATCATCGACGAAAAGTTCTAGTTACATAGCGCATCCAACAATACCAAAAATTAAGTCTCGAAGTACATAATATTTCATAGGATAACTCGTTAGACCTATTTATGGGAACTTTGAATTAAAACATTAAATATGAGGTTCATCTCTTTGAATCTTTAGAGCATGCTTTGAGTTTGGAAAATAAATTTGAAAGTAAAAATATGGCCACTAGAAAATTGGTCACTAATAACTATATGTTAGCATTATGACACAGGTTTGGCGCTATGACACAGGTGTTGTCCTTGATGGCAACAAATTCAGATGACAGACCACAACAGAATGAAGGAAAAGAGATATATGCAGGTTCCCCTTGACCAAGCCGCGTATACACGTGGGTTCGCCGACCAAAAGGCACGTATGTGTATACACATACTTTCACGCAAGGAAAGGTGCATACATGTTGGAGAACTTGGTTTTGGTCCATGGTATTGTGATCCATGGCATTGGTCCAAGGTATCTTGTTTGACATGTTGACCCCAGGTATTTGGTCCAAGGTATTGGTTCTAAGTGGTTTTGGACCATGGTATCGAGTAAGGAATAAGACTATAAAAGGAGAAGGAGATCATTAGGCAAAGGTACTCAAGTATTGAATATCTAATGAAGAGAAAGATCTAGAATATTGGTCATTGGGTTATGATGCATAGCTGGATCTGAATCAAGGAGGAACCTGAGCGCTTGAAGAAGGATAAGTTCTATTGATGGATCAAGAGCTTAACGCTTGAAGAGAACTATCTTTGTGTGGGTTTGATCTTTTATAATTGGTGCATGTCGTAATCTGTAAATCTGATGATCTGGGTATAACTGATATCTGAATAGTTGTAAAGATTAAATCATCTTTAACAAATATGTGCGCAGGTTCAGTATAGAAAAGAAGCATATACAGGCTGGTTCGACATTTCAAAACAATGTATACACAGGTTTGCCTTCATATAACAACGTATGAATGTAGGTTTGACACATTGAAGTAGGTATGTCTCATAAAATATGTTTTAGCTACTATTGTTTACTGTTGCAGTGTTCTAGGTTCTGGATTGGGTTCTGGTTACTGTTACTGTATTCTGGTTACAACATTCAGAAAAGTGATTGTTTGATTCAGTTTTGGTTGGTACAAAGGAGATTGGTTGATGCAGATATATTTGATGTTTGATTGATGTTATTGATGGATCCAGTCTGAAAATTTATGAAATGTGGTCCCTGGAAGAAAAGAGAAGGTTGTAACCTTCTGTAGGTCAACACCTACGTACTAGTAAACATATCAACTAGTACAAGACAAAAGGGGGTTGTAACTCCCTTCTAGGAAAAACTAGAGAACGAGAGAAGGTTGTGGCCTTTTGTAGGTAGAAGCCTGCATATTGGTATAAGACAACACCAGTACAAAATTTGTTAAAAAGAAGTTTCTTATTAAAGAAAGATAGAGACGATTGTAGCAGGTGGTTTTCACCCACATTGGGTTTCCACCTTATATCTTGTGTTCATGTGTGTGATTGTATGTTCTGTTCACTGCATCTGATTACTGGTTATATGGTTCTGATACACAGATTAAAGATTAACTAGCTAAATTATAAGTTTGCAAGGTATACACTGGTTTCTCTAAACACAGTTACGTATACACGCAAGTTTCATTAACAGAAGTAGCGTATATAAATTTGTTTATGGAAATGAAATATTGTTAATTTGCTAATACTGATTCCCCCCCCCCCCCCTCTTAGTGTTATTTCCAACAATTGGTATCAGAGCAGGTCCTTCAGAAGAATCTTGATCGCTTGAAGGAAGATTTATCATCATGGGCAGCTACAAAAGAGAGGGATCCATTAGACCACCAATATCTGATGGGAGCAACTTCGTCTATTGGAAGGTAAGAACCACAACCTATCTTCAATCTCTTGGAACAGATGTTTGGGAAATTGTGGAAGGAGGATATACATTTCCATCAGCAATTCCTACAGATACGGTAGGTAAAAAGCAGTATGAAACAAATGCCAAGGCTATCAATACATTATTGGGGAGTCTGTCACAATCAGAATTTGTCAAGGTTATGCAGCTCAAAACCGCCAAAGAAATATGGGACAAGATCATTCTAAGCTATGAAGGAGATAATTAGGTAAAATGTGCAAAACTACAATCTCTCAGAATTCAATATGAAACTCTAAAAATGCACAATGATGAAAGTATAGCTCATTGCTTCCTACGTATAGATGGGATTGTTAATCCCATGAAAAACTTGGGTGAATAGATAAAAGAAGTTACTTTAGTTGAAAAGGTTTTAAGATCCTTGTCTTGTAAGTTTGAATCAAAAGTTTCTGCCATAGAAGAAAAGCAGGATCTTCAGAGTATGACTATGACACAATTGCACGGAATCCTAATTGTTGTTGAAATGAGAAAAGGAGGTCCATCAAATATGAGAGAAGTCGCATTCAAGGCTTCAGGAAGAGAAGAGCTCAATGAATCGAGACACATTTCAGAGGGAGAGGAAGAAGCAAACTTTGTTAAAAACCTTCAACGAGGTTCTGGGAGATTCAAAGGTAAACTACCTTTCAAATGCTTTGCTTGTGGAAGAGTTGTTCATTATGCAACCAAATGTCCTCATAAAGATAAGCTTGATAAAGGTAAGGAACCGACAAAATGGAATAGAAAACAGAATGTAAGTCAGAAGAGCTACTATACGCATGAAGATAACGATGGTTTATCAAATAGTGATGAAGATGAATATGGTAATGATTATAGACTTTTGATAGATTTTAAACATGATGATTTCTTGGATGTTTTAGATGAAGATGGTCTCTATGAAGAAATTTCTAAACTTAAAATCTATTTAGAAGAAAAGAGTATGATTATAGATATTCTGACATTCCAACTTGCTGAAAGGGAAAAAAATAATGAAAAGTTAGAATGTGAAATTGTGGGTCTAAGAAAAGATATTGAGAAAACAAAAGTTGTCAACCTTAGATTTGCGAAAGGATCAGAAACTTTATATGAAATTATCAAAGTGCAACATTCTCCTTTGATAAAGACACGTCTTGGATATACTGAAGAAGCATCTCAAGCACAAAAGCCATCAACCTCCAAAAGCTATCTTGATGCAGCAAAGAGAAGTTAACAGGTTGACAATCGTCAGCAAAAGCATAAAATAGATCACCAGGTAAATTGGTTTCAATATACTTCAAGGATGAACAGGATTTATAACAACCACAGGTAAATCAATCTCAATCTGCTTCAAGAATGAATTTCAATGGAAACTACAATCATCAGATCAGTAGATTTGATAATCGCAGGAGCTTATTTAATGGCCAATGTTTTTCATGTCATAACTGTGGACACAAAGCTGCTCAATGTGTTGCTTACAAGACCATCATGACTAGAGAAGCATGAAATAAAAGGAATGTGTCTGGGATCATGAAAAGGACCTACAATAACTTTTCTACTCTTGAAAATGAAATAAAATGCTCTATCTGTAACAACTTCGGTCATGAAGATTCTGAACGCAGGAGTAAATTTTGACAAACATCTCAGAAGGAGCAATTTTCATTGGGTCCCAAAACATGGAGAAAGAAGGAACCACAAACAGAAAGATGTGGAATAGCCTTGTACACAGAGGGACAAGAAAAACAGTGGTATATCAACAGTGGATGCTCAAAACACATGATAGGTGACAAAGAAAAACTTCAGTGATATAATGCCTTAGAAAAGGAAAAGGTGGTCTCTTTTGGAAATGACACTCATGCTATCATAAAAGGTAAAGGCTATGTTCTCTTAAAAGTATGTTATGTATGTTGATGGACTTAAGCATAACCTATTAAGTGTCAGTCAAATGTATGATCAAGGAAATGAAGTAGTATTTTGATCAAATGGATGTGTTGTTCGTGAGCTTGATACAAGAGAAACAATGGTCAAAGGTGTAAGAACTCCAAACAACTTTTACATACTCAAGGGAGGACAACAACAGTGCTATCTAAGCAAAAATGATGAACATTGGCTATGGCACAGAAGACTGGGGCATCTAAGCTTCCCTCAAATAAGAAAAGCATGCAGATACAAGGCGGTTCATGATCCTCTGGATATCTGCATTCCAGAAAATACAATATGCAAATCATGTCAATTTGGTAAGCAAACTAGAGCACATTTCCCTGATAAGGAAAGATCAGCTAGTAAGCCTCTTGAACTTGTTCACACTGATTTATGTGGTCCATCTAGGAAAAAGTCACCTCGTGGAGAAGAATATTTTATATTGTTCATTGACGATTTTTCAAGAATGTATTGGATAGGACTTCTAAAGCATAAAGATGAAGCATTTGAAAAGTTCAAATCCTTCAAAGCTTTAGTTGAAAATGAATCAGATTGCAAAATAAAATGTCTCAGATCAGATCAAGGAGGGGAATTTACCTCGGATGAATTCTTTGACTTCTGTGAAGAACATGGAATAAGAAGGTAATTCTCTACCACAAGAACTCCTCAGCAAAATGGAGTGGTAGAAAGGATGAAAAGAATTGTTCAACAAATGGCTCGTGCTATGCTAGATGAGTCTGGAACTCCTGCAACCTTCTGGGGTGAAGCTGCAGTTGCTGCCATCACTATTCTCAACAAAACAAACGTCCGAGTAAACAACACTCAAACTCCACATGAACTTTGGTATGGTAAGACTCCTACTGTAAAATACTTCAAAGTTTTTGGAAGCAAATGTTACATCAAAAGGACTGATGAAAAACCTGGCAAGTTTGAACCTAGAGCAGATGAAGGCATTCTCCTTGGTTACTCTTCCCGAAGTAAAGGATATAAGTGTTATAATAAAACACTTGGGAAAATTGTTGAAATTATTGATGTTGTGGTTGATGAAGTAGGCAAAAATCCAAAGTAGGTAAAAACCGAAGATTATGAAGAAGATGAGGACTATCCTTCCACATCAAATCAAACTAATTCTGAAGAAGAAACTAATGAGGCACCAGAAGAACGGATAAGGGTAGAAGAAAAGACTCCATCTAGGTATGTTCAGAAGAATCATCCAAAGACTCAAATTTTGGGGCAGAAAGAGGCAGGTGTGTGGACAAGAAGAACTATTACAGAAGCTTCAAGCTATCTAGCATTGCTTTCCTCCGTCAAACCACAAAATGTAAATGAAGCATGCAAAGGTGAGTGTTGGATCAAGGCCATGAATGAAGAACTTGAGAAGATTGAAAAGAATAATACTTTGAAATTGGTTCCTAGACCTAATGATAAGAACGTCATAGGAACCAAATGGATATTCAAAACCAAGCTGAATGAAAATGGAGAAGTTATTAGAAACAAGGCTAGACTTGTTTGCAAAGGGTATGCTCAACAAGAAGGTATAGACTTTGAAGAAACTTGCACCTGTTGCTAGAATTGAAGCCATAAGAATGTTCCTTCATCTTTCTAGCTTTCAGAAGTTCAAAGTATATCAAATGGATGTGAAATTTCCCTTTCTTAATGGAGACCTAGAAGAAGAAGTATATATTGAGCAACCAGATGGATTCATCCTTGGAAATGATCCAAAACTTGCATGCAGACTTAGAAAGGCTCTCTATGGTCTAAAACAAGCTCCAAGGGCCTGGTATTATCATCTTGACAAATACCTTCACCAACAAGGTTTTTCAAAAGGATCTGTTGATAGCAATCTATATATAAAAATTGACAATGATAAATTGCTAATACTTGTTGTGTATGTTGATGATATCATTTTTGGGAGCAATGAAGAAGCCATGAGTCAAAACTTTGCTTTGGTAATGCAAAAAGAATTTGAAATGTCCCTGCTTGGTGAGCTCACATATTTTCTTGGTTTACAAGTTCAACAAAATAAAGATGGTAATTTTCTATCACAAACCAAGTACCTCAAGCAAATCTTGAAGAAATATGGCATGGAAGATTCTAAACCAGTATGTACCCCTATGGTAATAGGATGCAGCCTCAACGCAAATGATGAATCAACAGCAGTACATCAACCAACCTACAGATCCATGATTGGTAGTCTACTCTATCTAATAGGTACCCGACCAGACATCATGCATGCAGTGGGAATAGTTGGAAGATTCCAAGCCAATCCAAACGAAACACACCTTCAGGCAGTCAAAAGGATTTTCAAATATCTTCAAGGAACACAAAAATTTGGTTTATGGTATCCTAGAGATATAGATCTTACACTTCATGCATATACAGATGCAGATTGGGCAGGAAGCGTGGATGACATAAAAAGCACTAGTGGTGGTGCATTCTATATGGGTTCCAGATTAGTTTCTTGGTTCAGCAAGAAACAAAGTTCAATTGTATTATATACCGCTGAAGCAGAATATGTGGCTGCTACATCTTGTTGCACACAACTCCTTTGGATGATGCAAACATTGCAAGACAGTCAAATCACATGTACTCCACCCATCTCTATTCTATGTGATAATACAAGTGCAATCAATATTTCAAAGAATCCAGTCATGCATTCTAAGACCAAGCACATACCTATCAAATATCATTTTCTTCGGGAACAAGTGCTTGAACAAAAGGTCAAATTGGAGTATGTTCCCTCTAACGAACAAGTTTCTGATATATTCACCAAACCACTGCCCAGAGAGACATTTGAATACCTCAAACAAAAGCCGGGAGTAGTTGATGCATCATCTTACTGTTGACATTTATCTGTTTCAGAGAACAGTGGTTGTATGCGAGTTTCATGAAGCATATCCGCGTACATATGCAGGTTCCTGTGGATACGGCCACATATATGTTGGTTTGAAGAATATCAGTGGGCCAGACTCGGGATGAAAAGAGTCTGATATGGGTCTGACAGTGATCATCTCGCACAGGTTCATGGGGAGCATATACTTCTGATTGTTGGCATTATCTTAGAAGATCTTGGTACAATTTCACAGTTGTTTTTTATTCAGGTGGAACAGGTGCAGAGGGAGATCATGGTTGCTGGTTTGGATGGTAAATGATAGATGTTGTTGATGATAGTTGTTGATGACTATCATAGTCTTGTTTTAGATATTTTGTCTCTATGTTATGTATATCTTTTATTATTAAGGTCATGTAACAACCTATTTTGTTTCCCCACTATGCCTGGGATGGATGATGTAATGTTCTTGTTTTATCATGTATA